>JAOEGS010002410.1:0-16464 GCA_025447755.1 Corythornis vintsioides
TTTAAAAAATATATATATTTTTGCAAATGTCATTTATTTATGAATTTATGTACTAACGACAACTTACAACAGCTTAAAGTATAATGAGGTGACTTAATAAAAATTTTTGTCTAACTAAAATGACACTTAAGAAAAACATAGTTTAAGGCAGGGTATTCCAAACAGATCTCTTCTGAAAATGAGATGTGGTAAATTTCTCTGGAGTCCCTGGTCAATAACAGGTGTGTAAAATTTCACATTCTTAGTTTTTTGGACCAAAGCAAGACTGGACAAAAAAAACCCATATTAAAATATTTTCTGGGTTTAAGAAAACAGGGTTCTTGCCACTCGTCCTAGTCTGATAACTTGGCATCCTCAGACTGAGAGTGAAAAAGGGAAAAATTAGTGGAAAGTAAAGGAAAATAAAATATTACCTGGAAAGCAAAGAGCATGTGTCAGTCACGAATTCTAAGTTTTACCTTAGTCTGCAAAGTTCACATTGTAATAAATTAAAAATGACACTGCATATTACATGCAGCTTACATGTACATTGTGTACATTATTGCATATATCATAATGTAATTGGTATATACACAATATCAAACCCAAAAGCTCTATTTACACAGATATGAAAAGATTCGATTTTATGATGGGTTTTATAGCTTTATAATAACCAAATTATAGCTGTATAATAAACAAAACCACTAAAGTAGTTTTTGCAAATGCAAATAGGTAGCATTTCCTAAGTGGTTCTTCATATCCTGTAACAGTTTATGAACTCCTTTTTTTTTTTCCCCCATGAACTATTTTTTTTTTTATCTCAATCCTTGAAATTTAGCTCAATTGCAGCCTGTAACATTTCCATCCCACAACAGCAGCGGCTGAATGTGTTTCAAGACAGTAAGCGTGTAGTTTTTGTACCTCATCATTTGTACATCATTTTTAACCTCATTATTGCCAAATTAATCTCACATTTTGTATAGCAGCGATTGACAATGGAGAAAAATACTAAAAGTTGGGAGAGGAAAGGGTCTTGATATAAACGTCTCAAAATGAGCCCATGTTTTGGGGTACTGAAACAAAAATCTGCAGTTTTGAAGGGTGAGTCTCTGGATCCTTTTAAGGGTTCAGATATCAATATAGATGACCTTCACTTAAGTACAAACATCCTTTCTACTTCTCTAACTTTATTCTGGCTTCTAGGTAATGTTATGCAAAAAAAGGGTCAGAAAGGAATATTTCTAAGACTAGAATCTAGAGTGCTGCTAACATGCCCGTTTCTTCCCCATTCATTCAGCAAGCCACAAAATCTTAGAAAAAGAGTACAAAGCTACCCAGTCCTTGTTGCGTGTTTTGTATTGCTGGATAATACAGTGCTTTCCAAAGGGGCAAAAAAAAAAAAAAACAACCCAAAATTTCTTCAAATAAAGGCAGTCTGATCTGTCAGAAGATTTTGTTGTGAGTTTTACAGATATTAAATAGCCTATAGTGAGTAATGTTATGTAATCCTTTAAACCACCATTTGTGCCCAGCTGTTTTTCCCTATGGAGGCATAGATAAATAGCTTTCTATAATGCTCCCATGCAGGAAAAACTTATAATCTCCAGATAAAAACCCAGGAAACTAGGAAACTTTTTTTAAACACTAGAGAGAGAATGGCTGGGAATGCTTCACACATCCAATGGTACAGTTGCTCCTCAGAAACCCCAGATATGCCCATTAACTCTAAATAACCAGTCTGAATACAATGGTCTGAATACAATGGTCTTTTATAATGTACATGGTCTGGAAATTGTTTTGACCTACTAATGAATCCAGTACTGTGCCAGGTGGAGTGCCTACAAATACCAGTAGGAGAAAATTTGAGATAATTCTTAGGTTTTTTTTAATAAGCTATGAGCAGTATTTTCCTGAAAAAATATCAGATACCATTCTATATCCAACATAAAACTCTTCTGTAGAGGAAGAAAACATCTTTCTGGTCCATCATGTCTATCTGGGCATGTGTGTAAGAGTACCTGCACTAATCCTGTGGCCTGCTTTAGCCTTTTATGCATAGACCTGAAAATAGCTGAAAAGATTTTTATCTAATGTAGGATATGCAAATTCAGTTTGCACAGGTTGCCTTACTTTCATTTTCAAATAGGAGTATTTGGATAACATGCAAGAAAATGGTAAAATCTTGAAGTTTGGGAAAGTTAATTTTTTGGGGAAAAAAATAATCCAGAAAAATTATGAATAAATCAATACCTTTGACCAATCATAAACCTCTAAGTTGTCAGGAAATGATATAAAGAAACATGCTAACTAATGTTCAAGTATTTTTTTCTCTCTGTTGATTTCTGTTTTTAAAATTGCTTCCCTAGATGACACTTATTGCATTCCAAAGTGTAAAGATGCCAATTTTTCTGCAGCTATTATATATTGAACACAAAAGCATAGAATCATTTAGATTGGAAAAGACCTTTAAGATCATTGAGTCCAATCAAGTGAATGGTGCCACATCCAGTTGGTGTCCAGTGACTAGTGGTGTCCCCCAGGCTTTAGTACTGGGCCCGGTTCTATTCATCTTTCTTGATGACCTGGATGAGGGCAGTGTGTCTACCTTTAGCCAATTTGCAGAGACACTAGGTTGGGTGGAGTGGTGATCTCCTGGAGGGCAGGGATATGTTTCAGAGGGATCTGGCCAGGCTGGGTCAATGGACTGAGGCCAATGGGATGAAGTTCAGCAAGGCCAAGTGCAGGGTCCTACACTTTGGCCACAATAACCCCCTGCAGTGCTGCAGCTGGGGGAGTGAGTGGCTGGAGAGTGGCCTGGCTGAGAGGAACTTGGGAGTACTGGATGGCAACTGGCTGACCATGAGCCAGCAGTGTGCTCAGGTAGCATGGAAGGCCAATGGGATCTTAGCTTGTATCAGGAATAGTGTGGCCAGCAGGACTAGGGATGTCCAACAGGACTCCCCCTGTATCTGGCACTGGTGAGGTCTCACCTTGAGCACTGGGTGCAGTTCTGGGCCCTGCACTTCAGGAAAGATCTTGAGGTGCTGGAGTGGGTCTAGAGGAGAGTGAGGAGACTGGGGAAGGCACTAGAGGGAAAGTCTGATGAGGAGAGGCTGAGGGAACTGGGATTGTTCAGCTTGGAGGAGGCAGGGGGGATCTCCTCACTCTCTACAGATACCTGAAAGGAGGTTGTAGTCAGGTGGGGGCTGAGCTCTTCTCCCAGGCAACCAGTGACAAGATGTGGCCTGAAGGTGTGCCAGGGGAGGTTTAGGTTGGATATGAGGAAGCAGTTCCTTAGGGAAAGGGTCATTAGACACTGGAATGGGCTGCCCAGGGAGGTGGTGGGGTTGCCATCCCTCGTGGTGTTGAAGGAAAGATTGGATGTGGCACTCAGTGACATGGTTTAGTTAGGTGTTGTTAGGGTTAGGTCTTAGGCTCGACTTGGTGATCTTGGAGGTTTATTCCAGCCTCAATAATCCTGTGACATCAAGCACATCAAGAAAAGTATGGCCAGCTAGTTGAGGGCAGTTCTTTTCAACACCTTCTCTGCCCTGCTGAGGTGGCATCTGGAGTGCTGTGTCCAGTTCTGGGCTTGCTAGTTCATGAAGGACTGGGAACTGCTGGAGAGAGTACAGCAAAGGGCTATGAAGATGATTAGGGGACTAGAACATCTGTTTTATGAGGAAGATCTAAGGGGCTTGTGTCTTTTTAATTTGAAGAAGACTGAGAGGAGAATCTTATCAATGTTTATAAATGCTTAAAGGGTGGGAGTCAGGAGGATAGGATTAGTCCTTTTTCAGTGGTGACCAGTGACAGTACCAGAGATAATGGACACAAACAAATATAGAAAGATGTTAAACATGAGGAGGAACTCCTTTACTGTGAGGGTGGCAGAATCTTGAAACAGGCTGCTCAGAGTGGTGGTGGAGTCTCCATCTCTGGAGACATTCAAAACCCTCCTGAACATGATCCCCTGTGACCTGCTCTAGGCCTCCTTTGACAGAGGCTTTGGACCAGATGATCTTTGGAGGTTCCCTCCAGCCCCTATCATTCTGTGATGTATTCTGTGAGCCAATGTCAACTGATCCTCATCCCCTGGTTGTCCTGTACGTGCATCATGTGATGGCACTTGTGATGATTAGCTCCAGAACCTTCTCTGGCATCAAGGTCAGGCTGACAGGGCTAGTTTCCCAGATCCTTCTTTCCTACGCTTCTTATAGATGGGTGTCAAATTTACTAACCTCCAGTCTACTGAGACTTCTCCAGTCAGCCAGGACTGCTGATAAATGATGGAAAGTGGTTTGGTGAACACAGCTTCCAGCTCCCTCAGTACCCTTGGGTGTAACCCATCCTACCCCCTAGACTATGTATGTCTAAGTGATGCCCTTACCTCTTTTGATGGAGGTTAGCACTGCCAATTCAGACTATACTGGCAGAGGAAAAAAATATTTTCATGTCATCAGTACATCTGGATTGTCAGACTCTGTGAAAGTCCACTATATAAAAGTATATGTATATTACAGTAACGTCTATCTGTTGGTCTTTCAATTGGTTTTGCTGTTTGTTGTTTTTTTTTTATTATTATTATTATTTTTTGAGTAGCTCCTTATGGCTCTGTTGGTTTAATTTGTAGTTATTTTCTTCTCCCTATGTACCAATTTTCCCCCTTCCTTTGATTAATTTATCATAGTTGTCTCCTTTTTATTGTTTTCTTTCTTTTCAATTTGAAAAGAGAAAATGATACAGAGGGATAATCAGCTTTCTCTGTTTTTGCTAGTGGAGACCATGATGGAGCAGAAATGGGATAAATCTTATTCTCCTTCAGTGTAAAGTAGAGGTTACCCTCCAGTTGAATAGAGCTCATCCTTGAAGCCACCCAGAAGGATATTGTATTTTTGATGTTGGGAAGCTAGGAGAAATAGAGGTTCATACTGTGCCAAATCCTTCCCATGGAAAATGCATTTTTTTAAATTAATTTGCTTCTGGTTTAGAAATAGCAGAAAAATGAGGTTTACCTGTTGTGTGGTTTAAGGGTGAACAGACTGAGTAGGTGGTACAGATGGTAACCCTGGGACCCTGAGGAATCAGAGGGCAGTTTTTATTCCCTCCCCTTCCCTGCCATACTCCATAGAACAAGGAGGTGGAAAACTTGGGAGGGTCTGTTCCTTCCTGGGCCCTAGGAGCTGCAGGGGCATCTCAGCTCAACTGGGCCTGGCTCCTCGTGATCCATCACCTTCCCAGAGTGGGTTTGGTACAGAGTTCTGAATCCTTCTGCCCTTCCTGTTCCTTTTCCTGCTTTACTCCTGTTATCTGTTACATTTGTTATAGTCTTAACTTCCAGTGTTGGGTGAGCTTTTATCTTTTTGCTTATTCCCCTTTTTACCCTCCCCTGGGAGAGAAGAGGAAAGGGGCTAATAGAGAGAAATCCTGCTCTGTGCATTGGTTGGGCTTGCCCTGGGCCTTGAAGACAACCTGTGTATTTATACTAATGGGCTTAACTTAATGCTGTATTTGAAACAGTTATGTTTCTGAGGCCATAAAGAAACTAAATTAATGATATTGTTTGTCATTTTGGGGTTGAGGGGCAAGGTAGCCCTTTCTGATCCTTTATTCAACATCTATACTGCAAATCTCCTTGTTTTCTTACTTCCCTACTGAGGGGAAGCATGACTAAATACTGAGGCTTATTCCTCCTACACCAACTGCTCTCATTTCAGATGTAATATAATTTGGCTGTTTGACATATATGTAAGTATTAAATGATGTGTGAAACCAGTAATAGCAACCAAGATATTATTGTGTCTCACACTGTTACTACTAGTGTGCTTTCAAGAATAGCATATCAAATTCTAACAGCCAAAAATCCCAAACAGTATTTTAGATCAAATTTCCACTTTACTCTCTGAAAAAGGGAGTTGAAGCAATTATAAGTAATTAGAGATTCAGTGTATCAGTATCCTCTAGGTTCCACATATGCCCCAAACAGAGAGTTTGGGTATGTAAAACTTGCTGGAACAACAGTGTAGAGCTGTGTAGACATTGTAAAAACCTAATCTTAGTGGTATCCTGTTGATGGGCACGTTTCTGAATTGAAATATACAAGATTTTGTCTTTGAAGGGATGGGAAAGAACAAATTCCTTTGGATGGAAGCTAAGAATGAACTGACATGCATAAAATCTGTTTGATAATGAAACTAAGATTTGGGAGAGAATAGAAATAAAAAGCTATTTGGTAGCATACATGTAAACAGAATATACTTTCCAGATGCATAAAAAAATTATTACTTGTTCTTTCAGCAACCTTCTTTTAAGAGGAAGATAGAAGATCTTTGAAATACAGGAATGATGATTAGAACTGGATGTAGTTGTTCTCTACATAGAGAAGCTGAAGATTTTGTGCCTCTCAAGCACTCAAACAGGAACTGTGGCAGATGCTGTTAGAAAAAATACACTTTGGACACATCATGGAGTTGTACTCACATGTTTTAGCATTGTTGTCATTAACTTATATTTATTCCATCACACTCCCATCAGGGAGGTCTTAAAATCTTTTCAGCAAACTTGTCTTTTTTTTTTTTTTTTCCCCTTAGCAACTAATCAAATGCTTAATTATTTTCCATTAAACTTTTGAAATATTTTCTTTTATTCCTGTTTTTTAATGTATGACATAGTAAGTATGAGATGCCTTCTCAAAATTACAAAAGTAGAATTCCAAAAAGCAAATCTATTTAGGGTGGAACTTATTTTTTAACTTATTTAATTCTTTAATAAATGGCTATGTGTGAAATTTTCATCCCAGTTTCTGATTTAAACGGTCTCCAAAACATATCTAAGTGTTGATTCATCTCTAACTTAAAAAGTAATCTTCCTGTCATAAACTGAGTCAAGAAAAAGCTTCTATTAAATCTAAAAGCTGCATTTTTTTTCTTTCAAAACCATTTGTTAAAGTTTCAGGGTTGATTGTTTTTATTTTCACGCTTAGGAATTCCATTTCAGAAGGCTGAAGCTCTGCTTGGAACTATTTAAAAGATTGTCAGAAGTCTTTTCTGTTTCTAGTAAACCTGTGGCTTATATTTTAGTTTTATGATTGTTTTGCTTTCTAAATTTAATTTTTTTGTTGTTGTTAGGTCTGTATTGCAGATCAACGTAGTTCAAGGGGAGCTGTCATGATTCGTGGACAGAATATTTCAGTTCAGACAGCTGCTTTGTTCCCTGGTTGTTGGGGTTTTTTTTCCACAACTGAGCTTTCTGGATTTATTTTTGGTTTTGGTAATAAGGATGTAGTGTCTGGGTCTCATCTGTTCATCCTTTCATCTGTTATTCCCCTGTATCAATATTGTGATTTCTTAACCCATTGTGACTCAAATGAAATACTTCTCTGTCAGTTGTGTGAATTGTTCTCTCAGAGTGATGATTTTCTCTTCCATACTTTACAAATATTGTAGGTGTTTATTAAGATTAATCAACTCTTCTTCTTTGAGCCCCGTAATGCTTGGAAGTCTGCTAGGACAATTTTTTGAGGTTGTACACTGTATAGTGGCAACACAGCTTTCTGTTCTTCTGTCATGTTTACACAGACATTTTTTTCACGGGTGTTCTTGCTTCCATTGCAGGAAAATGGATGATGTGAGTAATGGCTAATTCTCTCAGTGATGTAACTTGTAAATTTGCTCTAAAAAAAAAAAAAAAAAGAAAATTTAGAAGCCAATGGTGAATTTTGCATGCTTGTGATGTTTTCCTGAAATAAGCTTCGTAAGAAGTTTGATATTAAACCCACTTCTTCCAGCAACTGCAGGGATTAAATACATCACAAAACTGGTAATAGGCATTCTGTGTTTGAATTAGTTTATGGTGAGAGAATATAGTGACTATGTTGCTCTATAAAGTGTTACTGTGAAGAAACACCATGGCATATAGTATATATACAAGAGAAAGGGAAAAGTAAACTGCTTAAATTCAGTGATCCCCCCAAAATGTTAATTATGAAGGGTTTAAATTTCTCTTTCCTAATAAGAGATGTCAAGGAGTAGGTGATAAGTTCTTCCATGGGATATTATTTTTTCTGATATATGGGATGTTATCTGTGAAGTGCAAGGAAGAGAACGATTTAATTTAGTCTGTTTAATGCTTTCATTTAAATAGCCTAGGATATGTTGAAAAACATTATATAGGGAGGCTGTATTTATAGGTAGATATGAATTCAATCTTGTGCAGATAAGCCAGTTGCTCTGTTTTCAGGCAAAATATATCCATGGAATGCAAGGGATTCAGAGTCATGTGTTTCTTAGCCATGGACTGTAAAGTTCATGCTGGAGCCAGGGAGCCATGTTGGGGTGAGGCCAGCAGTGGCTGAGCTGAGCCTGCCTGTACTGGAAATAGCTCTGCTCACCTTTAGATACAGTACTTTTTTTGGCAGCATGTTTTCCCCTTTCACTTAACACTTAGTGAAGGCAACTGTCTAAGGCTTATGTTTGAGTTGTTTATGCTCAGCTTCCAAATATGTTGATTAATTTTGCCCCACTGGCATGTAACAAATATTTTAATGCTTTACTTCTCCAGATTGTCTTTTGGAATTCCTTTCCAGGATTCCAACTGAGTATCAGATTTTACATTTTTGTATCTAAGCACCTATCAAACCATGTCAGGCAAACCTTGTAGGTGTAGTAGTACACCTGGCAAAAACTGTGTAGGTATTTTGCTAGGCTGTGCATCTCCGGAGTCTGTTGAGCTTTGTGTGCAAGAGCTGTTAGTGACCTAGAACAGCAGAGTAGAGATGTGTGTCAAAATTATCAATTCCTTTGCTAGCCCACCATGGGGGCACTGAATGTGATCAGGAATTTGCAGCTCAGGTGGCTCACTGTCTTATGCTATATGTGTTTATATGCCCATTTTGTTGATAGCATTGCTAACTTAGTGGTGAAGGATTCTTAATTAGGAATACATTTTATCATCTAACTTTCTCATAAGACCTACTAGGCCTCATAGGTCATACTGGCAGGATCTAGCCATCATTTTCAAGCTGCAACACGGGAGGTTTAGACAGGGCATTAAGGAAATATTTTTCCCTCAATGAGAGGACAAGGGGGAATGGCTTCAAGTTGCACCAAGGGAAATTTAGGTTAGATATCAGGAAAAATTTCTTTACAGAGAGGGTGGTTAGGCATTGGAATGGGCTGCCCAGGGAGTTGGTGGAGTCCCCATCCCTTGAAGTGTTTAAAAACCGTGTGGATGTGATGCTGGGGGACATGGTTTAGGGACCCTGGCAGTGCAGAGTGAACGGTTGGACTTGATGATCTTAGAGGTCTCTTCCAACCAAACAATTCTATGGGACCACCCCTGCAGCTCTATCCAGGTGATGCTGGCACCTTCTCAGGTAAACACAGCACAAACAAATAGTTAAGAGTCTAAAATCTGAGTCCTGTGTAATCCTGTAAGACAGAGCAAAGCACTGCAGCACCTTCCATCGGGCAGCCAATCCAAAGGCCTTGTCTAGGCAGCAAGAGCCTTGCTTCTTTGCATTCATGCTGCTAAAGGAAAGGCCAGGCCAGTGGGAGGGCACTAAGGTACTGTATCCCTGCATGCTGGGGGAAGGTTTAGGGTAATCTACTGGTCTGTTTAGGGTAACTTGTCCTGTCCTCCCTCCTTTCTGCACCTCCCCCTTCCCCCCTCCACGATGTGGTAGAAAATCCAGCAGCGGCCTTGCTCTGCACAGGAGTAGTAACTTTTCTAAATAACAATCCTTGGTAGCAACTGTAAACATTAAGCTTTATACCCTCTAGAAGCAGTATCTACATATATATATGCATTGGTATATTCCATTAACTTTTTTTTTTTACTAAGTAGCTCATTTTTTTAACCTCTGCTTTTTTCTTTTTTTTTTAAGTTGTAACCATACTAAATTATCTACTGTTGTAGAGTATTCACATTTTTACTTTTCATGGAAGTAACATTTCTGACTTGAGTAGTTGTCTTTAATTGACTGAGTTGGGTTGTTTATATAGTGCTATATAACCTGTTATCAATCAAATGCATTATGATGCATAACAGCTCTGCCATTCCCAAATGTGCAGTGAGATGCTTCTCCAGATGTCATTACAATGAAGTATAAAGCTACAGAACAGTATAGCACTGTAGATTACAGTAATAGATGTACATTTAGCTTGGTCTGCTCTTCTTGCATTGGAGGATTTACCAGAAAGAAGCCTCAGAAGTTTGTTTACTAAAAAACAATCTGCTGATCCTCTGTGTGAGTAAATTCATTAGCTCACCTTCAAGTATCCCTGATCCTCTTCTATATCAAAATACCTGCTTTGCATTTTTTATTAAATGGGTTTGTTTAACTTCACTTTTCAGTTGCTATCACTTTAGCTCAAGTTTAGCTAAGAAACACAATATTGCACTAAGCACCATACTAAAGTCCCAATACCTAATTCTTTGTAGGTGTAAACCTTTGACCAGGTCTGGAACTAGGTGTTCATCTAACCTCATTAAAGTTCAGAGAGCAAGGGGATCCATTCTGAACCTCATGACCATACATCAGGATTTCCTTTACCTTTAATATCCTCCATCTCCCTGATATTCTTAGTCACAAACTGTTGACTGTGTCTAAGACTGGATTTAGTTGCACTAGGCTCTTCCCTGAGAAGGAGTTTAGTGAGGAAGGGGGTCCATTCTGAAACCCTGGGAACTTAACAGGAGAGTGACCTTTACCCCTTCCAGTCCCTGTGAAAATCACCTTAACCCAACTCCAAGTCACTTTCACTGCATATATACATTCACACAAATATTGTCATCCAAATGTTTTTAATCAACTTTCTTTATAGTTAGTAGTGACCTTACCATCAAATTAAACCTTGATTAATCCTTGTTGATTAATTAAGTTTTATCAAATTTATTAATCTTTGGCACATCCTTAATCTAGCTCAATCTAGCTCAATAAATTGTATTGCTGACTTAATTTGAGTGAGGTGCATTCCACTCATTCCTCAGCAAGTAGAATCCTAAATTAGGATACTGTGACAAGTGATTTATGTGATTTAAAGGGGAACTTCTTTTAATGTCTATGAGAACTAGAGAGCAAATAATTTCAGTCTTTACAAACTCCTCAGCTGCTGTCTAGCATCTTCTTTCAAACTAAAATGTTGCATAAATGCTGAATAGAAAAGTGTGTTTACTGGTTTTATGATAAATATCTTCTTTTATTGCCCAATTGTGCCTTAAGCTGGATCATTTGTCTGTTGCTTGCTGAATGAAAAGAACATGATAAGGAAAATAACATTGTTTGAGACAGTGATAAAATCAGTGTACTGGCCAAAAAGTGCTTGCACGTGCAAAGCCCCCCATTTGTGCAAGGATAGCAGGTTAATTGTGCACATAACTTCCAGATTGCATTAATGGCTGCCAAGTTCTTGTGGCCATGTCTGGATTCTGACATCCACAATGAGAGCACATACATTTCTAGATTTACACGTTATCTTAAAGAGTCAGGGTGACTTGGAGATGCTGTCAGTAGAGCTTTGACAGAGCTCTCCACACTGCTGGAGCTGAGTAAAATGCATTATGCACAAGCCACTTCTTGCAAAGCATGATCACTTGTTAAGAAGTGTCATTTTCATAAATAACTAATAAAAATAAAGCAGGCAGAGAAAAGGATAGTATTCTCAAAGACTTTTAAACAATTTATGCTGAGCATCACTGAAGTGGCAGAAAGCATTAAAAAAAGCATTTGAGATTTATTTGATGTCCTTTCATCCACTGAAGCACATAAAACATTTCACAAAGTTGAAAGTGGATAAATTCGATAATACCTTTGAGTTTTCATCATTTTTGTTTGGTTGGGTTTTTTTGGGTTTGGATGTAGAGTTTTCTTCTTTTGTTGTTGTTGGGAGGACATTGATTTGGGGAGTTTGAGGAAAAAGGGTTAAAAAGACAGTTCAAAACCCTCAGTGTTCTGTGACAGTGGATACTGGTTAGGTGGCTTTTCAGGGGTGGTAAAACTGCAGAGAAGTATCACTGTACAAAGATCTCTTCTCCAAAAGTGGTTTTTGTCCTTGCTGAGACACTTCTACATTAATGGTGCCCATTTATTTGGTTAATATAGAGAGAACACATTAGAGAAGAACTGAGGACTGCAGAAATGACTGTAGCAAGTCCATTATGTGACAAGACACATTGCACAGTACATTCTTTTCTAGTTTATCAAATGCAGACTTCTTCCTTGGTTTTTTTTTTTGTTGTTTGTTTTTTTTCTAGAATAGGCAACTTTAAAGCACTGAAGTTCATTGAAGTGAGATATAATAGAAGAAGAAATGGACTCACTGTCTAAAACATACTACCTGCCAAAAGGAAACATATGAGATGGGGGATAGCAAAGATGCAGGCATTGAGAAATGTCAATAGATACTGTTAAATTCAAATAGCTGAAGTAGATGCCTGGTATATAACTTCATTAAGTCTTAAAATCCCCATCAACACTAACTCTTGTTGTAGAAAAGAAAATTGTTGAGTGAGGTATTTTTAGTATTCAAGCCTATGATTATTAACTACTTACATAAACTTTTTGAGAATACCTCAGAGCTTTATTTTTATTGAAATCACTGGTAGGTTAAACTTGGTATGCTCTTCTCAAAATCTTCCTAGAAAGCTATTGCATTATTAACTTCTTTAAGTGCCTTTAAAATCTGGCCCAGTGCTGTTTCTCCTAATATGTACTGCTATAATGAAAGTTCATAACAGCAGTTCATTTTCACAGAAATATAAAAATAAAAGCCTCTTCTGTGAAAGGTTCAGTTACTTAGTGCTGAATAAACCAGCTAAACCTCAGATAGGATAAATGAGTGGTGGAGGTGTTTTACCCAGACAAATTACTGTTGGCATTTCTGGGGGGTTTGTCAGTTTCTTAAACATAAAAACACTTTAAAAATGGGGATAGGAAAATTACATGAAATATGGTAGTTTATTTACTTCAGGGAATTATATTTTGGAGATTTCCCTCCACCCCGCCCCGAGTATAATTTGGAAATGCTTGATATAGAGTTGTTCACTGAATGCATTACTGTAGGCCTTACCCTGGAATTTTTTCAATATAATTTGGTTACTTTCACATGAAGTTAGTTTGGAGGATTGGACATCCAGTTATGTGCAATCTATTTTGAATTTGTAGTGATCTATGCTCCACTTACTATAAGCAGGACTATAGAAGGCTTCTCTTATGTGTGCTATAATCAAGCAAAGCAGATCTACCCCTGACAGATCAGTGCTTGCAACCAAATCCTCCATATTATTCAACCCTGTCATAAACCAAAAGCCATGATATAGTCTGAGACCATTTTAACAACAGTTTAAGTTGGAAAATGCTTTTTCTGAGGTGTGGCAGTGTGCAGGGCACATATGATTTTTTCATTTCTTTCTATTTAAGATTGTTAATTATAGAAATGTCAAGATGAATCCTGTAATTTTTTTTTGGCTTTATGTAACCTTAATACAGTTAATGCAATTGTCCACATATTCCAGGCCAGCAAAATGCTTAAGCATATTCTAAATATTCAGCAAGTCAGTCATTTCAAAGAAGCCCCACTACTATTTGTGGCATCCGATCTGTCATGCAGTGTCAGTTTTCTATGATGAAAAATGTTGTCCTTTGTCTTGTTTGAAAGTTGGATGCCTCAGGGATGGCTGAGAGAGTATGGGGACCTGGAGCTTTTAAAGTTTTAACATTTCAACAGCATCATTGAATTTAAATGACTTGCTGATGAGCATTGTGATGACCACGTTTCACTGTGTAGGTTTCTAAAATTATTTTTGCTGCCAAATTGTGCTTTAATACTTGCCAAGCATCCCGGGAAATGCTATTAATTTTTCAGGGCTTTAAAAAAGCCTGGCCTCACTTCCCTTAATGTGTAGATGTCTGCTATGAATCACACAGTCAGAATTTCTCAGAAGATGCTGGAAATGTGCAGACGTGTGCCTATTCCGAAGCACTTCCACAAAGTTTTGGAAGATTGTAAAACTGCAGAAATGTTTTGTGAATCAAACCCACGGCTGCTGGCATACCCACCTGAAAACCTGTTATTTGGAAAAACAGTATCATCCAAGTTGTTCTTAAAGATTGTGCCTTCATTTTGATATGTTCAAACTCCATTTTCTTTATAGTAGGCCAGTAAATTTGTGCTGTAATAAAACACTGAAGTGAATAAAAACACTGGATGCAAATTCTGTATAAAGTTTTTCTGGAAGACAGAATCTTTTACTCTTTCCTTCATTGAAGAGATGATTGTGTGAGTGCATTACATGGAAAACAGTAGAAAAACTGACTAGAAAAAAATACAAACCATCAGGTCTGTCCTCCAAACATCTAAAGGATATTTTGAAGGAGGGATGACAATTCATAGGTTAATACTTGCTTACTCAAACATATTTGTCCAGTGGTATAGATGGAAACTGTGCAGTTCTTTCTGTGGCCAAAGTAACAAAAAAAAAAAAAAGAGAGTATATCTTGGGCATTTAAAACAGAATCACATTGAAATTAGCACATTTTTAATTTGTTTTCCTTTTAGCAGTGCTGGGAAATGGCAAAATTAGTGGAACTAATTTCCTCTGTGAGGGAAGGCATCTGGAGTTTTTATGGGGGAGGACAGAGCAGAGTTGTATCATTTGATTTATTTTTCCATAATTGTAAAAAATGAAGTCCTGCAGAGTAACTTAATTAGAATAGTAGAAATGTGTATCTGAATTTCCTCTTCAGCCACATCAGGGTGTATTCTTCTCCCATTACTTCACAGACAGGTGCTTCGCCCTGAAGTGTTCCATAGAAAGCAAAGGACACAAGTGTAAAACAATATTTAAGCATTGTCAAGCAATACTTTAGATGCTAGAAATTAGATAAATTCTCTACCAGAACCCACTTATTTACTTTTACTAGTCTAAGTAAGAAGAAAACATATTTCTTGTGAATAAGAAAAAAAAAAGGGGTGAGGGGGGGAATCCAAAGCCTGATTTCTGTAGTTTCAAATGATGCTGATTTCTTATTAATTTTGGTGCTTCATAATACACGTGCCACTTAGTTCTATGACTTATTTTCATACTAAACATTATCTTTTGATACTCAGTGTTCAAATCTTAATGGTAATAGCAACCTCTATTTCCCAGTCAAAATTATTAATTTCTTTTGTTAATGCACTGAACAATTCCCCCTCACACACACACACTAGCATTTTATGAATTGTAAGAATATGGTAAAAGATGCATTCATAGTGCTTATTTTATAGGATTTCCTCTTTAAGCTTTTGAACTCCTGGAATGGGTTCTGAATTCCATGCTGCAGAGGAAATAGATGATACCATTTTCTTTCCCATATAGTTTTTCTATATGCATAAACAAATTGCACTGACTTTCACTAAATCTCCTAAATTGACTATTTTGAATTAGTACTACTCTAGTTCTCTTGAATTAGAGTGCCTTAATTTAGCTTGTTAGAGAGCTAAGATAAATCAATATCCTTCACTTACACTGATTTAAGAGTTACACTGATGCAGTTCCCACCTGGTGGTTTTGTTTTGTTTTTTTTCAACTCTTGAGAATGAATGATGCAGTTTTGGTAGCCTAGGGTGACATGCATGGCAGAGAGGAAAGCCAGCATTCAGGATATTTGTTGTTTGGCACCAAGAAGCGCATCTTCTTTAAAAACAAACCAAAACCAAAACAAACCACGACAAACAAAGCAAAACAAAACCCATGACCCAAAACAGGGCAGAGAACCTACTGAGGAAGTAACTTCATGAGGGAGTGACGATGCTTTCTGCTTGTGCCTATCCCCTCTTCATATTCTTTCCTAAATGTGGCAGGTATAGACATGACTGCTCCAGGCAGAATACAAGAACATGCCTGGAGTCTCTTGTTCTACAGGGGCATTTATCATTAAGTAACTTTGATGATAATTAAGTAGCTTTGATGCCTATTTCTCAGTATGTAAATCTGTTGTACTTGAACACTTGAAAGGCACTGACTTCTTGGGAAGCTGCGAACCCCAACTTTATTTTGTGGCATCACTCTGGAAAAAAAGTAATCTGAAATCAAAGGAGGGACACAGGACCTGCTCTTGAATTTCCAGGAAGATTCTTAAATCTTAAACTTTAGTTGAGGTTTAGTTTCAGCAGGCTGGTCTTCTGTGTAGGTGCCATGAATAGTGCAAGGGTGGGGGATGACTTTCTGCTTAATTATGTGCACTTTCCAGAAGAAAAGGCATTTGTTTTCTTTCAGGTTGGGCACAGGGTTCTTGGCCAAGGTGCATACATTGCTCTACACACTTGACCTATTCTGACAGCTCAGAATTTCTGATTTGTGTCCGCTGATTGAACATTAAACAGACTTGGCTGTGAAACTTTCATCTTGAAGGGATTCACAGATTCACAGACATTAGGGGTTGGAAGGGACCTAGAAGATCATCTAGTCCAACCCCCCTGCCTGAGCAGGATCACCTAGACCAAG
>JAOEGS010002411.1:9838-20752 GCA_025447755.1 Corythornis vintsioides
AGGTTGGCCAAGGCTCTGAGCAGCCTGGTCTAGTTGAGAGTGTCCCTGCTCCCTGCAGGGGGGCTGCACTAGATGACTTTTGGAGGTCCCTTCCAGCCCTAAACATTCTATGATTCTATGATTCTATGCTTTTTGGACCTGCCCACTGGTGGAAAATAGCTGGGATATCTTTGCATTTGAATGGGAGGATCCAGAGATGAGCAGAAAACAACTTAGGTGGACAACCCTTCCCCAGTGGTTTATGAAGTCCCCTAAATTGTCTGGGCAAGCATTAGAAGCAGTTCTAGAGCAGTGTCAGGTGCCAGTCAGAGTTAAGGTCCTCCAATATGTGGATGATTTATTGACATTGGGAGAAAAAGAAAATAACTGTTAGAAAGGTTTCAGTTACTGAATTTCTTAGGAACACAAGGATTAAGGGTTTCCAAAATTAAACTGCAGTTTACATGACAGGAGGTCAAATATTTAGGTCATCTCATAAGAGGGGGAAACAGAAAATAAACCCAGAACGAATTAAGGGCATCATGGGCCTTAATCCTCCAAGAACAAAAAAGAGAGATTCAGAAAGTGCTGGGGCTAGTGCGGTACTGTGGACTGTGGATTGAAGGGTTACTCAGTCAGTAAAAACTGGAATGTTGTGCTTGCTCACCAGAACAGTGAGGGCTGGGATTGTGAGTGTTCATCCCATTACCAAATATCAGAGGGTGAGGATCTATATGGATATAAATATGGTAACTGGTCTGATTGGGGTGAGTTGAAAGGCAATTATAAACTAATAAAGAATTGAGTTTGGAAAACAAAGAATGGACTTCCAAATTTCAAAAAATTTCAAACAATTCCAAAGAGGAAGGGGCTGAGGGCAAGACATTGGGTGTCTGTGCCCGCCATCAAGAAGATGAGCATCTCAGCTGTTGGCAGCAACCAAACAGGCCAGAGAGGTGGGGGCATATTTTATACAGCACTTTGGCACATGCTTAAGATTATATACGTTATTACTCAGTTAAATAAGGTTTGCTGTTGTTGAAAGAGGGGGGAGTTTGTAAAAAAAAAAATAAAATATTTTTTCTCAATGTTAGATGCTGGTTGGCAAGATGGAATTGTTGGAAGTATTGTGCTGGAGGAAGCTGGGACTTTTTATGTTAATACTGGATTATCATTAATAGGGTTGAAGGTATGAAGGTCACTTCGATGCCAATGAACCTGAGAATGACTGCAACTCCCGAGGCTCCTGGAGTGATGGTTCTGTGAAGAAAGAATTAGGAATGGAATGGAGAAGCCAGCCTGCTCCTTTCCAGACTTGAAGGAGTCCAGAAGAGAATGAAGAAATCAGAGCTTTCGCAAATTAGAGTATAAAAAAAGAAAAAGGGTGGATTGTGAAGTGTGATTTTTGCTTCAGATGGCTGGGTGTGGCAACAGGCAGACAGATAGTCTGTAAACTTCATGACCCCACCCCCCAGGGACTGTAGTGGAGACTCTTCCAGTGATGGTAGGGCTGTGTTTTTGTCCTGAAAAAGTGCATAAACAGAGGGGCGCAGATTGGAGTAGCTGGGGCAGGGTGCTGGGGGGGACACCCGTGTGGTTGCTATACCAGAATTGTATGAATACCTGAGAGCCATGCAGTTTGGTGTGCACACAGGCATTTTAGGCATGCACCCAATGCTCAATTCTTTGTTCCATGGATTTTTGTCCCAGAACAAATTTTAAGCGTGAGTGCGTTTCTCACAGTCACTAAGTACTAGACTGTGGTGGATATTTACAGTCATCTTTATTGATATGAACAGGTGGTATTTGAATTCTAAACTGCAAAGTTTTATATTGCCTGTGGTGCACTGTCTTAGTGGCAATTGGCACCTGCTGTTCTTCAACTTTTAGCAATTGTTTTAACCCATTTGTCTCCACCGAAGCTATTCCAAATGCCCATTTATGTCCTTTTGGGTCTTTGAAGTACCCATTTCTTAGATAGTCAATGTCCAGAATGCATGGGGCATCTTGGACAGTCACAATAGGATGTTTCTGCCACTCTCTCCCCGTCAAGCTCACTTCAGCCTCCACTGAAGTCAATTCTTGGGAGCCTCCTGTCACTCCAGCAATAGAAATAAGTTCCGAGTTTTATATGTCCTGATGGCATTAAAGTGCATTGGGCCCCAGTGTCAACTGGAGCCTTGTTCTGCTGTGGTTCAGATGTGCCAGGCCATTGAATCCACACTGCCTGTCCAGAGGAAGGGCCTGATCGTGGTCAATCTCACTTTCCCTTCCTGGGAATATATATAGGACATGCCTTCCGATGGGTCAGAGTGGTCACGACTTCGACTGGTACGTCGCGATTTTCACCCATGGGACACTGGCATGGCACTTACTTTCATTGGCTTGCTCTTTGATTTAATTTCTTGCACTCAGGCTGCCAGGACACAGGTGGGTTTTCTATCCCATCATCACATATCTTCTCCATGATCAAGAAGGTAATATCACAGTTCAGTGCTTACCCACTCTTTCTTGCTGTGGAATTTCAGGTGCTAATGTCATGATCTCTGCTTTGCACTGGCATGACAGCATGAGTGTCGAGATTAATGCGGAGTTCCTTGATGTTATCAGCGACCTCATTTTTAAAACTCTGAAACTCCTCTGTTAACATCTCTACAGAGGCTATCCAGTGTTGTAAACAGGATGAGCAGTATCCTCATAGGCTCTCATTTTTCTCATCATGGTATGCACTGGCTTATCTGTGTTACCCCACTGGAATATAGACAGGAACTGGAGGTATTTTTCAGGTGCCAGTCATGACATCCTTTTCCACATCTGATCTGATTTCCATGCATCAAACATTATCAGGATCTCTGAAGCCTGGTCTGTTAGTTGCAAAGATGTCTAGAATAGCAAGTTCCCTCAGTCTTCAAATTCCATGGTGAACCAGGGGTAGTGTTGTTGCTGTAGGTCATCTTTGCTGCTATATCTTCACGCCATTACCCCACCATGCCCTGCCCACCCGGCCCAGCCTGCTTTGCCCGCTGCCTGTGAAAAACTGCTGTGACCCCTGCCCCTTCACCACTGTCAGGGAAAGGAAAAAAATTTTTTAAAAAAACTTGTTACCCCCTGACAGAACCCAGACAGGACAATGGCACCAGGCAACTTAGAGATATGAGGCTATTTTTAGTAGAAATATAGAACAATTGAGGTTGGATGGGACTTCTGGAGTTTTTCTAGTCCTCTATACCTGCTCAAACCAGAGTCAAGTACAAAAAGTTGCCCAGGACAACATACAGTTGATATTTGAACATGTATGCTTGGCTTTGAGTATCTTTAGTGGTAGAGACTCCATGTTTTCCACTTTTTCACAGAATCACAGGATGATTTGTGTTGGAAGGGATGATGTTCCAAAACTGACAGTAGAAAAGATTTTTCTTGTTTTAATTTCTTGTATTTCAGTTTTCACCTATTGCCTCTTGTCCTGTCATTGGACGACTTCTGTAGTCCGGATCTGTCTTCTGATGGGGGCACCCATCAAGATTTTATACATGTCCTCCATATGCATAGTCCTCCTCCACATACAAAGTCCTCCCAGAGCCACCTTTTCTCCAGGCTAGACAGTCCCATATCACAGCTTGTCCCCATATGAGAGATGCTCCAACCCCTTAATCATCTTGATGGCCCTTTGCTGGACTTGATCCATTTTGTCTGTGCTCCTTTTCTACTGGGGAGGCCAGCAGTGGACACAGACCTTCAGATTCAGGCTCACCAGGCCTGAGTAGAAGGGAAAGATGGCAGCTGGTGATTCTTTATCTAATGCAGCCCAGGAAGATGTTTACTTTCTTTGCTGCAAGAGACATTTCTTTCTTATGTTCAACTTGGTGTTCACCAGGACCAGCAGGTCTTTTTCCACAAATCCTCTTTCGTGTAGGGTGACCTACATCTTGTATGGGATTATTACTATTATAGTTTATATGGGATTATTACTAGCCTGGTGCAGGGCTTCATATTTCTCTTGGTTAGAGTTTGAGGTTTCTCGAAGCCCAGAGGTCCTTCCAAATGGCAGTGCAACCCCATGGTTTATCAACCATCCTTAGCATCTTTGTATCATCTGCAAACTTTCTGAGAATACATTTTGTCCCATCTAGATCATTAATAACTTCTTTTTGATAACTTCAGTCCTTTCATCTCTCAGACAGGCAGAAGATTAGAGCTGCCAAGTCATTAAAAAAATAGCTGCTGAGGCAGCTCTTTTTCAGTTCAATGACTCAAAAGAAGGGGAAGATTTATTCTAGCATCATATTCTAGCAATGTGTTATCAGTGTAGAAAGTTCTTATACAGTCTTGATAAATACTGTGTATGGCAGACACTACTGTCCTCATTTCTAACTACTGCGGGACAAAATGAAAATACAGTCAGCCACAGAAAAGACATTTTCTGTGTATCAGCACAATGTCCTTTAGCACAGGTGTTTTCATAATGATGATATATTATGAAAATTCACGGTGTTCAATGGCTCTCACAGTCATACTTCCACCTCATCAGTCACATGTCAGTGTAACTCCACCCTATGCTCTCAATCTTGAAATTATGTTGATAGTGCAAAACAGTAGTCTGAATTCTAATTTAATTTTCATAGTTAAATTTAACTTCATTATTACATGGGAAATATCTTTGTGGGTTTTTTTTTTGGTATAGAAAACAGGATTATCTCTAAATTATCAGTATCCCCAGTCATGTAGAGGACTTCAAACAGTATTTTGAAGTAATCAGTTGTACCTGATAATATAGACAAGAGACAAGTGAGTCAATAGCTCTTGCAACTGACAAGATAAATTATCTATGAATTATTCAACATCATTTAACTCCTAGCAACAAAATGTGGCCTTTAAAACAGAAATTATCATTTAGTTTATGTTGTAGCTAGTATATATTTTGTATCTTTGGATTCAAGATTCAAAGTTATAAATTCCACCTTATTATATGGTCTTTGAAACATCAGCCAAAAAATTATGTCAATTAATATTAGCTTTTGTGATCACAATTTCAGAGAGGCAATATTTTTCAGCATTTACTATATGCCTGTATAATATTTTTTTAATATACCTGAAAAAATATTCATAATATTACAGGATCTCATAATTGAATAGTAGCAGTGAATAACTGATAAAAACATTCATGTCTGTTATTTAGCAGTATTATATTTCAGTAGCAATATGACAGTGGAACTTAGGTAGCAAGTAAAGATGTTAGGTATTTTGAGCCCAAACATTTTGAATTAAACTCGTAATTTGGACAGTGCATTGGAAGGATGTTTTGTAGCTTTAAGTTGGCTATTATTTTTTCATTTAAGAACTTATTTTTAAACATCAGATACCAAAATTTCTTAAAAGTTTTATTTTTCACAGAATGATAGGGGTTAGAAGAGACCTCTAAAGATCATCTAGTCCAACCCACTTCTGAAAGCAGGATCTTCTAGAATAGGAACAAGTCCAAATTATTTTTGAAAGTCTTCAGGGACAGAGATTCTGCCATTTCTCTGGACAGCCTGTTCTAGTGCTCTGTGATCCCCACAAAGAAGCACTTCCTCATATTGAGGTAGAACCCCTTGTTTATCAGTTTATGGCCACTGCCCCATGTCATGTCCTGTCACAGGACATCACTGAGAAGAGCCTCGCCCCATCTTCCTGACACCCTTTATATATTTAAAAGCATTAAGATCACCATTTAGCTTCCTCTTCTCCAGGTTAAAAAGATCCAGCTCTCTCAGCGTTTCCTCATATGGTAGGCGCTTCAAGCCCTTAATCAAACTGGTGGCCCTGCTCTGGGCCCTCTCCAGTAGTTCCTTGTCCCTCTTGAACCAGGGAGCTCAGAACTGGACACAGTACTACAGGTGACACCTCACCAGCACATTGTAGAGGTGGAAGAACTTCCCTTGACCTGCTAGCCATACTCTTTCTAATGTATCACAGGATGACATTGGCCTTCTTGGCCACAAGGGCACTGTGTTGCCTCATGGTCATCCTGTTATCCACCAGGATTCTCACTACTAGACACAGGCCTCCAACTGGACTCTGGCCCATTGACCCCAACTCTCTGAGATCTTTCCTTCAGCTGGTTTCCAATCTATCTCACTACCCAATGATCCAATCTCCACTTCCTAAGCTTGGCTGTAAGGGTGTTGTTGGAGACAGTATCAAAAGTGTTGCTGAATTTGAGGTATACCACATCCACTGTCTTTGCCTCATCTGTCCATCCAATGATGCCATCATAAAAGACTATCAGATTGGTCAAACATGACTTCCCCTTGTTGAATCCATGTTGACTATTCATGATAAGCCTCGTTTCCTCAACGTTTTTTGAGATGGTGCAAAGGGCAAGCTGTCCCATCACCTTTCCAGGGATGGAGGTGAGGCAGAAAGGCCTGTTGCTTTTTTTTACAGACATGAATGTTTTTATCAATTATTCACTGCTACTACTCCTTGCCTTTCATGAAGATTGGAGTAACACTGGCTTTCCTCCAGTCCTCAGTCACATCTCCTGCTCTCCAAGAGTTTTAAAAGATTATGGAGAGTGTTCTAGCAGTGACTTCTGCCAGCTTCCTCAACATCATCATCTAGTCCCAGCATCCCTTGGGACTTATCTAAGTAGGTCCTTGAAGAGGTGAAAGTTAGCCTTTTGAAGCCTAAGTTAGTGATCCTGCTTGTGGGTCTGCATCTACTTCATATGATCCTGAACTCCATGTCAAAAGTAGCTGAAAATATTTTTTTAAAATAACTGAAGTGAAAGGACAATGTTAATTTGCGATAATTCACTTCAGGAGAACATCAGGGCTGAGTCAGGTGGTATTTGACTACTTGACCACAAATCATTGTTCTCAGAATAAGATAACAGAAAACCTGTTGAACAATTATGCAAGGTCTGCATATATTATGTAAAATAAATAAAATAAATGAGAAAGATAATCCAAGGCACTTCAATTTTGTTGAAAAAATACATATTGCTATAACCCTTGACCCATTTTTGTATGACTGCTAGTACTACTTGTCTTCTTGTCCCCCTACTTGTTAACACTACATTTAGCATCAAATGATTTATTGATGAATAGGCAGTATTAAATGATTCATAAAAATATATAGACAATAACTTTCATGGGTGTGATGATGGCAAAAAGTCATACCTTTTCTAATGCTGATCTTTCATTTTGTTTGAACAAGTTGTTATTTATTGTCTCTCTTTTTTTCCCCGTATTTTTCATCATGCAGTTTATGTAATAAAAACATCTATGCATTTGTTTATTCTCAAGCACAATACAGGGACTTTTCCAAATGCATATCTTTCTAACAGCTTTATTATGCTTATGCTTAGATCTAAGATCTGAAATTCTGTAAGATTTTTGTGTTGTGCTTCAAAAAATGAAAATTCCCCAAGTTATCTCTAAAATAATTGGTACAAAATCACTCTGATTTTCTGTAGGTATATTAGTCTAGAAAAGAAGATTGGGAAGAGATGTGCTAGCAGTCTTTGAAGAAAAAGTAAAAATCTTTATTTTCCATTCAGTATAGGAAAAATATTTCTGAAAAGAGAAATTCAGGCTGGACACTGGGAATATACTTGTAAACACTGAATTGGACAGTCTATGATTGTTCTTGAAATCATATCACTAAAATTTTCAATTATAAGCTGTCTAAACATTCTTGGTAATCATCTAGGGATTCCTAGTCTTGCTTTGAGGAGGTGGACGTTTGGTTTAAATTCACAATCTCCTATCTAGCCATTTATTTATTTTTTTTTTTTACTTCTAAGTGTTCTAATTATTTCACATAATTTAAGGATTTCTACATTGGCAAATAGTCATCTGATAGCTTCATTCTGCTTGAATCCACATGATAATGTCTTTATGACATTACTTATGGGATTTTTTTTTTTTTCATAATACCTCTGTTGTGCAGCCACACATTGATATTTCTTTGTTCTCATATACACAAAGAGGAAACATTCTTAGTCAGAATCACATTTTAGGGCAAAGGAATAAGCAAAGAAGGAGAACAAAAATATTCCACACAAGACAAGAGAGACACTATCTTCATTAAACTCTGAGAACTTCAGCTTAATTCTTTTCTTTCAGACATTTTCAGAGTAGAAAGCAGACTATGAAAAAGTAATTCTAAGAGGTCATGTTGTGCTTCTAATTTGCAGTATTCCAAAGCCAACAGAGAAGTAAATCCCAAACATCTGGAGACTCTGTAAACATTGCAAGTAACTAGAAAGAAATATTAACATAGAAATGTGAAAAGACAGTACACAGTATCAAATAGCCAGGGATTTCATTATATAATAAATGTTAGGGCAATACTTTTTATTCCATTTTCTTAAAATGGAGATTTCATAATAGTGGTAGAAGTGTAATTTCAGATGATCTTTTAGAGAGGAGTATCTTAAAGATACGAAAATAATCTGTGACATGCTATTCTCACAGAAATCACATTCAGAATTATGTTAAACAGGTGGTAGTGCATGGGGGATGATACTGGTTTTAAAGCAATATTGCAGACAGTTTATTTCCTTGCCTTGAATTTTTTTTTTATGACTTCTGTAGTAAATCACTTTTATATAAGGCTTGACATGGATCACGGCACATAGAAGTAAATAGCCTCAGAACATTTGTGTTAATATATCATTGATATGATGTAGCTCCTAATCAGTACACAAAAACTGTATTAAAGAATTGCAGTAAAATGTTAAAAAACATAGCTGGTGTAACTTGGATTCAATTAAGTATATAAAAGAAGTTTCTTAGTGCGTTGATTTCCACAAGAAGAATGTGACAGGTACAGGTATCTAACTTTTCTGGAAGTGCTATATAGATGTGCTTCATTAGGATGTTAGATGGAAGAACTGTTTCATGTCTTCCATTGTTGATACATTGAATGTATTTTTCTGATGCAGAAAGCATCTCATTGTCCAGAGCTACAACTAGGAGGGAATAAAGAACAATAGTTTCATGAGAAAAATCTGTCAGTATGCCTATGTGTGCAGTTACAGCACCTTTCTATTTTGTTACTCTAAACAAAAGAGGTTTCGAAAGTTTTCAATGTGTTAGCACGTAAATTTAAGGTAGGACTCAGACAATCATTTTGGTTATAACTGTAATGGCTTAAAACAAAGATTTCTTTCTCAACAGCTGAGCCACAGAAGCCAATTATGTGCATGATCTCCATCCATTTCAGCGCAAAATTTAACTACAGTTGGGCTTTCTCCAGGTCAACACTAGCAGTTGGACTCCTTTCTTAAACTGCCCCATTTAAATCTGGAAAGAACATCTGTGTATGCATGTTTATTAGTAATCAAGTCAAAGCACAGTAACTGAGTAAAACTGTGAGTTTTCCTTGGAGTAATAAAATTATATATAAGAGATTTAATATGCCTTATATTAGTCTTATTGTACCATATACCAGAGCCTCCAGACAGAATTTTGTGAGAAGAACAGCCTAGGAAGTCTCAGTAAAGAGAACTAGGACAATATAAAATGAAAGATTAGTCTTATTTGTTAGGAATCAATTCTTCCAAAAAATGGAACCAGTCACCTTTGTATTGAAAAGCAGTAGGGACACCTACTGAACTGAAAGATATCCTGCTTTTCCTGTCAGCAGGTGTCCTGTTTGAGGTCTGTAAGCAGTCTGGTGCACAAAACATGAGCTTGTTCCATACACTACTTCCCCTTGGCAGTGTCTAGCAACTCTACTGTCTTGTGGATTAAGGAATTCAAATATATACATGAAACTTGTTCCAGGAGCTTTTCACTGACAAAATTCCAACAACTTTCACACTTCTCTGTACCCTTGCCACACCCCTGAGAATTTCAAAGCATGAAGGATGATTAATTTAAAAAAGTACCTATCTGAAATTCTCTAGCTTTTAGAGAGGCGTCTCCTATCAAAGGTAGTCCAAGACACTGCTTTCTACTTCATGGCTATGTTTTCGGTGCACTAAACTGGTATTAGCTTTGCTTATTTGCTTAGTGTGTTGCATCCATCACTAATGTATATTCATGTCTAAATACTATTACACATGTATTCCTTAATATCAATGCCTCTACAATTATTTTAGTTCCCTACTTGCTTAAACTTATACTTCATAATATTATAATACAACATAAGCCATAACAATTTTAAATAATATTTACATATTTGAACACATGTGCATTATGCATAAAGATGAAATGAAAATAAGGAATGTGTGAAGATATACTTGTTTTAGACCATTTGTATTAGTCAGTTGAATATGACTGAAAGACTTAATTTTTTTAGAGTATAAATCTTTACCTTACAATATTTAGGAGATAGTTTTATTTTCAATTATTTGGACATAAAGTTTTGTATTTCCAATACACTGTCTACTTAAGAATAGTTCATACAAATGCTCGTCTTCTTCAGTAATGAAAAGCAGCATATAACATTTACAGTGGAGTGTTCACTGTCCCAAATACTGCCTTGTTTGCCATGAGATAAGAACATTCACAGAGTCAGTGGTACTTGTAAATCCATCCACAGTCTAATTGCCTCGTTAACTTTTTCATATGACTATTCCCTTGGTATTCCAATCTGACTTATCTGATTTCCATCTACAATAAATATTTCTACAGTGGAATTCCTCTAAAACATACATATTCAAGAGTTGGTCCTTGATATGTACATCAAAAGTATATGATAGTGTCTTTTATTCCAAAAAGCCTTCTGTTTTATGAATGAAATGGCCAGAAATCTTTTATAAAACACCTAAAGAAGGAAATTATTCTTATATTCTAAGAATTTCTAGGTTTTATTTAAAAACATAGATCTTCTAGTAAGCAAATATATTAACAGATTCACAGACATTAGGGGTTGGAAGGGACCTAGAAAATCATCTAGTCCAACCCCCCTGCCCGAGCAGGATCACCTAGACCAAGTCAC
>JAOEGS010002412.1:0-19756 GCA_025447755.1 Corythornis vintsioides
CCTATCCTATCCTATCCTATCCTATCCTATCCTATCCTATCCTATCCTATCCTATCCTATCCTATCCCATCCCATCCCATCCCATCCCGTCCTATCCTATTTGCTGCTGATCTGCCCTCACTTTGTATGTGTGGGCTTTGAAACAAGAGACTAAACAATTTCCTTCATTTCTCCTTTAAACTGTAAGGATTTAAAAACATTAGTTCTGTTGTATAATTCCATCAACACAGTCAAGACTTCAGCTTTAAACAAAACCTCCCTGATATGAACTATGAAAATCACACTGGAAAATATTTCTAAATTTTAAAAGAATAATTCTTTATACATTTTAGCATCAAAATTAACATTGACTTTTTGACAGCAATAGAGATTACAAATCTGAAACATCATCATAAATAAATGATCATATTGGATAAAGTGATGTTGAGACTGCACACTTTAAATAGTTTTCCAAACTTGTAAAATATTTTTTTTTAAATTCCATCCTAACCTGTGGGAAAAACAGCATGATAAATTAAAAATTGATTGGGTGTTGTAAATGTGTTGTGATGATGTTACTGAAGTAAATGGAGTTAATGCTGATGACAGTGGCTGCCTTTTAAACCAAAAGAATCTCTATTATTGAAAATAAAGTGAAAGTATATAAATCAGATAATATTTCTGATTGTTGTAATTTTTGTTACTCATTTTAAAAAGTTCATAATTCTTTTTGTTCTACTTGCTTCCCAGTGATAAAAGTATTCTTACCGTGCAAGGAGTTTGCATCCAAGGTTCCCCATCTATCTGCATAGGCAGAGACTTGCTGGTCCTAAAGGGATATATTTCACAGTATAAGAAAAATTAAATAGACAAAATTGATAAATGTATTTATTAAGGAGACATATCTGTGATGGCACACACACATAAAATCCTGGTTTGCCTCTAAGCTTCTAAGGAATCCCCAGTATGACCCAACATGCTTACAGAAGCAACCCAGTCACTTAGAAGTCTTAGTTTGATTTTCAACACACAAAGTAAAAACATTGCAAATATTCACACATCTCACTAGTACTAAGCCACTCTCTCATGAGAGAATAGTCTGTAATTTGTGAAATAAAGAGTGAATTATTTAAGAACTTAAAAATAAGACTTATTAATTGAAAAGGCAAAGGAACCTCTGGTTTGTTGGTTTTTTGGGGGTTTTTTTGGTTTTGTTTTTTTTTTTTTTGTAGACTGACTCCTATAAAGAAAATAAGAAATAAATGTTAGGTCTATCATAACCATTTATAAGAACCCTAAATGATATTATTACATTTGTAGCATTTCTCTAATTCTAGGTTAGAGAAAACACTGACATAACATGACAGTTCTATTACATTCAGAGGCTTTAACACACTATGTTTAAATTTAAATTGTTAGTAATGGGGCACTGATTTTATCATAAAGCTACAGACAGTGCTCCCTGCCTAGTTCTGGATACTAGCATTGACAAGTAAGAAAATAAAAATTAATATTAACTTTTTGGGTCTTTTCCAGCCCTGTATTTCTGTATTATAGCTTCCATACAAGAATATTACAAATAACACAGAGTAGATATATTGAAAAGTGAGTTGAGTACTCAAGCTGGTCAATGGAAAGTCTGTCTTGGATATTATTTACAAATGACTAACAGTTCATGTGATTATCCAGTGTAATCTATGACCTTAAGTGGAGGAATAATATTCAATGTGGTCACACTTTTAGGTTTGGAAGGTTTCTGAATCATGTGTAAAAGTAATGTTAAATGACTTTTTTCCTCAAGATTGCATGGAATGTATGTCAATAACAAAACACAAGATGTTCATGCCTTAGTCATTCAATTTAGTCCTCCAACTGCTTGACAATACTTCTTCAGAGGATGACATGACAGTTGAATTGAACAGGTAATGACTGAATGTAAACAATTTTTTTATAGTTTTTTTGACACATTTAAAGAAAGTGTATGGACATAGAATATGGATTAATAGATATATTTACTATATAAAAATTATTCTTTCACAAGAAGTACAGTAATACAGACAAAGTACCAAAGAAAGTTAAATGATAATATCTAAAACTGTTTCACTACAACAGTACAGGGCAAATTAAAGCTGTCAATACCTGATGACAACAGATGAACACTGGGCAAGTCGCCTTCCAGCACTTTTCAGACCTGTGTATATCTGTCCCATCTCCATGGCTCCTTCCAGTCCAACTACTTCCATAAGCTGGTCACTTAGATCTGCAAAAGTTGAAGAAAACCCACATTTTGTTTAGACAGTGGTCATTTGGACTAACAAGAATGTTCAGAGGACCAGCTGATACTAAAAAACATAGAGAACAGACCTGGAAAAAATGAGGATTCCTAAGAAGTGATTACAGCTTTAAGGTTGGACATATCTGGGCCTGTTGTCACACCTTTCTACAATATCCTCGTGTAAAATGCAATAATAATCTCCATGGTTTAAGACATACATACTGAACCAATAACCCCATTATATGAGAAAATGGGAGAGAGTCCTTAAGTTACATTCATAAAATGAGATGTTCAGTTTTGAAATTTATGGTGATTACTGTTTCAACAGATATGTGAAATCTATCAACGGAAATGTCAGTGCTCCAGATCTTATTCTCTTCTATATAGTTCTTTGCAGATGATCTGTAAAACTGCAGTTCAGCCTTTGCCTGCAAGCATTATTATAGCCTTTAATAAATTTAATTATTTTTGCATTGGATCTTTGTTTCAGTGCACAGAGTCAATGTAAAAAGGGCAGAAAACATATCAGCAACTATTCTTCTAGCTTTTCTGAACTTTGTAGCACTTGTTTGCACCCAGTTATATGTTTTTGTTTAACACTACTTTGTGATTACACGGCATTTCGGCATTAAACTTTAAAAAATAAATGTATATGGCAAAAGAAATATAAGATTTCTTGACTTTAAGGAGGAAGCACAAATTCTGTCTAGATTTTCAGATACAAACAGAGATATCAATAGAAACCTAAACATTAATATAGCAGTTTGGTTGACAAACAACTGAGCAAAGGTAAAAAAATACTATCCAGAATCAGCCAGGGTATTTTGTATGAAATGTGTTATATGTTCCTGTTTAAATACCTGTTGCCAAGATCAGATGAACAAGAAAAATAAATCTTTTTTTCTATCTGTATATTATGTGTGTTTCATAGATTGGTTGTTAATAGCCATGTTTCCAAAGGGTACACTGTTTGGTTAAGCACAGCAATGACCTAAAACATTGAGTCTATCATCACATTGAAAAAAAAACAAAGAAAAGAGGCCGCATTTCTCTCTGTATATTTTAAACATTTCAGTCTTTAATGAAGGTAGAATTTCATGCTAATTATCATATTTATGAGTCTAGTCCAAAGTTTCAAAGGGAGTCTTTTCTGTTCACTTCTTTGGGCTTTGAATGAAGGTAATTAACTGAAAGAAGTACTGTAATAGAGAAGGGGAAAAAAGAAAAAAAAAAGTATTAAAAGCAAATAGGATTTATCATCTGGATTATTCTGCTTCCAATCAGAAAATCTGATACTATCAAAGCCTTAATTTTTCTTCTTGTACTTTATTAATATTCCCTGCAATTTTCATTTTCTCATCACATTGAAATGGGTTCCTTATAACATAAATGAAGCAAAAAATAAACCTTATTCTTTCTTATTTAGAAAAACCAATAAGAAGGACAAAACAAAAAGATTAACATAGTTTGTATCCCTGTAGTACATGTAAAGCTGGTTTGGTAAGTCTGGCTTTCTGATGAATTGTTTTTCTATTAAAATGTTTTTCCTTAAGTTACTAAATTTTAAACTTAAGACACATTTAAATAAATTCTGCCTTTCTTGATAGCCACAGGGATTTAGAGCAAGTCCTACTCATTTGCAAAAGCTTTTATATTATAAAAGCACACAGAACTTTATTGATGTAGTAAATCATTAAAATGTTTCCAGCCAGAGAAATTCCTACTCACTGGATTATTAGAAAATAATTATTCTACTATTTCAAAAATAATAAAGAACAGATTTTTATTATTGACAGTTCACGCAACATATGCAAGATTCAGAATAGTGACATTTGCAGTGATATAAATTTGATGCATCATTTTTCAATAGCTGTGATTTGAGTGCCAGTGACAGCAGGTATCTAAGAGCCAAATACTGCCCTTTGATCTATACCACACGTATCAAATAATTTTCAAGATGGAACTGAACAATAACCTACCAAAAAAAAAAGTGAAGCCTTTTAAAAAAAACTTCACATTTGCAGTGGCATATTCCCAAAGTGGGTTTATTTGAGGCCAAATATAAATATTTTTAGAATCAAGCTTAAATTAGACATAACCTTCCCTCAGAAGCAGTAAAAGCTAAAGCAAATGTAACATGCAATTACTAACTTAGGGTTAATTTGTGCTTTTGACTGTGGTAATATATTTGACCTGATGCTTTTGCATAGACATATCCATTTCAACAAATCCTTGAGCTATATTGACTTTGACAAGAACTCATAGGGAGCAAAAGTGGGAAAGGGAGTGTATGTATTTTAGTCCCATTCTTCAAAGATGTTACATTGATACAGGTACACTGACTGAATATAAAGAGTCAAGATATCAATGAATGGATTACATTTGTTCTTAGAAGATTCCCAGTAAAGATTCTGAAAGAGACTAAGCTCTATTAAAAGTGATCAAGCCTTCTACTAAATTAAAATATAGGAAAGGGGAAGCCATTCTTCATTCTGGTGGAAGGTTATCACTGATATCTTAGAAAAATCTGTGCTAGCCTCTGTCTAGATAGTGAGTTACTCAGGATTCAACAAAGTAAGGACAAAAGTCAAATATATTAAAAAAAATACTTAAGGAATTTTGCATTAATGACTAATAGGGCTATATGAAGGCAGAAAATTTATACATGTAATTTAATGGCCATGAGGGGAAAAAGACCTAAGTACGTATAACAGAGCTAACTACAGATATGTAGACTGTTATATACATATATATTTAATTTGAAAATAAATGTGTGTCTGTATGCATCCATATGTACATACATATTTATTCATCTAGGCTACAATTAATACTATCATGCAGGAATTAAGATTACAGAGTTACTGTGGCTACTTCTATGAAAATATCAGTTCAATGTTCAGTCATAATCAAATATAATAAAATATTATGACTGGTACATCCATACATTATGGAGTTTGCAGTTCTGGTCCACTCAGCAATGCACAGGAAGATATAAAATTCACTGGAAAGACAGAGCAACAAACATGGTAACAGCTATTGAGCAGCTTCTGTATGAAAATAGATTAGGACCCTTCAGGAAGTAGAGATGAATGGATGCAAGATGAGAAAATAACAAGTGTCACGGAGTAGCTGAAGACAGTATTGTAATTTTGCATTTCTCAAAATGCAAGGACTAAGAGGTTTCATCACTTCTAAAGAAGCAGGATATCCTTTTTGCATAGCACTTTGTTATACTATGATGCCATACTAGTCTTCAATATTCCCTAATTAATACATGTTTAGTAGTCTATCTTAAGAGAACAATCACTGTAAATTTATTAGCTTATGCTTTATTTCTAATAATGCAATACAGTGTGGTGTTAATAGGTCAGCTACACGAACCTCTGAGTTGACATAAGCTCACTATTTGTGTTGTCTTTTTATACATCTTATAAATTGTAGATCAGAATAATGAATGCTACTGTTCACTAAACATCATTCATCACTTACAACAGCTTATAATGTGAACTTTTGCATGACATATATCCCAACTGGGCTTGAGCTCTAATTCAGAAAGTCACTTCTTTTTGATCCTCAAATTACAAAGTTGTATGTTCATGTGTGCATCTCTATGTCTCTCTAGCAACTACAGAGCAAAAAATATACCTCTTTTTTAGGCACATTGTTTTTCTCTGCTTTCTAAGGATTTTATTCTAAAGACAAAATAATCAATCCGTGACTTACTGCTAAAATTTTACAACAGTTCTACACAAATTCTACAATTCTTGACCAGTTCTAGGAGGTTTAGGATTATGAAACTGAAGCTTAGGTTTTCAAAAAGAATTCAGCAGCAAACAACAACTACCAGACCCTGAACAGCTTGTCAATCAAGCCAGGTAATTTAGTTGCCTAAATAAGAGCTGAAGTCTCATAGGTAAGCTGTCATGGAGAGCATCTCAGTAATAGTGCATTAGGAAAGTGGTTTTTTGACTGCGGCCTTGAGGTTCTTGAGTACGTTTGTTCTACTTTGAGCTCTGTGAAAGAGCTGAAGGCTCTTGCTTGTTTTCTATGTGAATGAGCCATTAGAGTGTGTGGGAATGTTTTCACAGCACCATGCCTCTCCTGCCCTCTTCCACAAACCAAAGTACTTCACGTGTCTCCTCATATTAGCCCTTTCAGTAAACAAAGCCAGCTCTCCCGGGAGAGCGCTGCTGTCAGCAGATGGTGACTAGCATGCAGAGGGGCATCTGACCCCTTGCACTCATTCCTGATGGGGAGATAAAGTCACTAGGGAGATGACTGCCCATTTCTTCCCATCAGGCAACAGAAGAAAGAGAAGTCCAAAAAGAAACTTGCTCAAGTGGCAGACAAAACACCGTATGTGAATATAAGCTCTTTATAACACTTCCTCAAGGCATGAAGAAACACACTTGAAGACTTTAAAGTTTTGTAGTAAGGAGTTTACATTACCCATTAGCTTGGCATTAGCTGAATGCTTCAATATTCAAACTGAACACACAAGAGAAAAACACATTTGGAATTAATCTATAAAGATAATGCAAGGAAAGCAAAATGGGGTAGGGAGTGGGAAGAAGCATGGTGTGATTAGAAACTCTGATTTACATAGAGAACTTTCCTTCTATAATGGAACTGGTTTTGATATCCAATTTATCTTTGCAATAGATAAATACTGCTGTCCTGGCAAGAGATTGAATGACTCTATTATAACTTGGGGTTACTGAACTCACTCAGGGACATTTGCATAAAAACACCGTTGGTCAGTGGTAAATCTGTCTCTGGCAGCAGTTTGTCTTCGAAGAGAAGCAGTTCCATGGCTTGCTAAATGTAATCAAACCTTTCTAATCATCATGCTGGAAATTTTTTGGTTCCAGTTAAAATACTGGATGGGAAACTGAAAACTGGTATGGTGCCAGAGAATCCTTGAAAAACTCCTAAGCTCAGTGGTCTGCACCACATGAATGCTTCAAGATTTTCCTAGAACATGGCATGTATGAAATGTCATCACCAATCATGCAGGAATATGGGGTCACTTCCATGTGCAGGGATATGAACTGCTGTTTATAAAATACTAAAAATGTGATGACACAGTATTCTCCTGATTTCAAAAGAGCAGCTTTTTCTAGATTCCTGGCTATAAGGAAATCAGTAAATCAAGAGCAATCTGTATCTTCTGCTTTTTGTTATGCTTTGCTTTAGAGAAGGTACCTGAAGTAACACATGCCTCAACATTTATAATTGTTTATATCCGAGTTGTACCTGGAGGTCCAGATGATGTCAATGCTCTGTTACTAATGTTCAGACAAGTAACAGAAGACAATTTGGTCTCCAAGAATTTATAATATAGACAAATAAAACAGACAAAGCAATAGAAAAAAATAATTCTATTATGTCAATTTTACAAAGCAAAACTTGTGCATAGACAAGTTTAGGAACTGCAAAAGGTTTATTCTCATATTCATCTGGATATACATATAGATATGTATATGTGTATAGACTCACAAGAGTAACTTTTTCTACTATATGAAGTTAAGCACATCACTTTGCAGAACTGACCTGGCAAAGATTACATATTTGTAGTAGAGAGAGGAAATAAATCAGCAGATCTTGAGTTTCAACTTTTGTCTTTTAGAAGTCTTCTCTTCCCCTTAATACTGAATTCAGCAATATATATCAAGTCCTACATCTTTAGTATTTGACCCAGTTTAGACTATTTTTCAGTCCTGAGTTTGCTTGTAAACATTAAAAATATCAGGTGGCTACATACATCTATTTCATACCAGTGTTGATTAACAACTCAAGTCCTGACTCCTGTGTTCATATTTTTTTCATGTTTTTAAAACAAAAGAAGCTAACCCTTCCTCTTGGTGTGAAGATAGGCAGATACATCAGTGCTATAATTTTCACCTTGGTGAGATACACAGATACGGTGTTAATAAATTAAGCAGTTATATATATAAGCATACACAAAAGTGCACATGTAGTTTATACCTATGTGGATACACAAGCATACAATATATACCCATATTTATGGATACGTGAAAAATGCAGTACATTTTTCCTCCACCATCTGAACTGGTGATGCACTGAAAAGCTTTAATGGGGTAAAAATGCAAGGGTGCTATTTTTGCACTTAAAATCAATGCAATAAATAAAATCCTCACTTTACCACATTCAGTGATTACAGTCCTACTGACTTCAGTGGAGCCCAGATTTCACCCAGTATCTTGTGTCTTGCATCAGTCTAGCACAGAGCCTTCATCCTCAGAACCATTTAACAGACATAGCTTAGGCTGCTACTGTAAAGTTGGTTTTTTGTTTTTTTGTCTGTGTGCATGTGTATATAATAATCTCCTGACTCTCATGAATCACTGAAAAAGTTTACAAAAAAAAAAAAAGAAAAAAAAAGGAAAAAGGAGGACAAACAAGGAAGAATCAGTCCTTATAATTAAATAGTTTATGAAACCTTTTAACGTGCACAGAACGCCTTTGTAAAGCTTTTCCTTAAGCAAACTTTTTTTCTTCCCCTTGCTTACCAGGAGATAAGAGAGTTCTTCATAAAAACTTTTTTTGATTAGAAGTAAAATACATTAAAAAAAAACCAATGAAACAAAACCAAACCAAACAACAAACCAGCTCACCCCAGAGCATTCAAATTCAATCACTTCCACCCAAAAACTACTCCCAAATACTAACATTCAGATGTTCAACTTTTGAAACAAGAAGTTTCATCTTCCAGTTCAGGAGATCCTTATGGAAAGTCTTTTATGATAAAGCTTGGCAGACAAATATGTTATTTTATTAGAGATTTATTCTTTTAATTGTTTGAGGTACAATTGCATTGAACATGCTGCTGCACCAAAAAGCCACCTATTATTGAATCTGTATTCTTTAAAAGTTATTTGTTCAAAAGGATTTCACTGTGTTAGTCTTATACCCCCTTCATCCAACAGAACAAAAGCCGTTCTATGAAAGGAGTCTAAACTTGGACAAATGAAAAAAAAAAAAAAAAACAACCCAAAAAACCAAAGTTCCTCTCTGTTTTTATCAAATTTGATTGCTGCAGCTGTTCCCAGTTTCTGTATTTTAAAAATAGCCTTATTCAGTGCCTTGTTGGCTAGAGGCCAAAGTAGCATTAGAACATGCTGTACGGAAAACCTCTATTCAGTTACAGATACAGAAATATATTTAAGATCAGTGAGGGTCATCTGCAGCAAACACTTGTATGGGGGAAAATGTAATTTTAATGTGCTTGGACTGCTCACCACTTTTAACAGATATTTAAGAACTTCAAACCGGATATCTTTCTATTTGTATTGGTACTATCATATTACTGAGCATCAGTTACAAGACAATAAGAGCAAGTCAAGACCATTTCAACTAACAAAAATAGATCTAATTCTCAAATTACTCCTTAGTAGTTCTGGCATTCACTTTAAATGGCTCCTAGCAATATTGAATATTTGATTAGTGTATAAAAATGCCACAGCCTAGAAAAGAAAAATACAGTAATATTGATGGAAATGTAGAAATCTGATCAATGAAAACAAGCTTTGATTTTACATTTCTAAGAGGACTGGTACTAACAGGGGATAAATGTTCCCTTTCTGCAGGGCAGCAAACTCTAATAATGGCATTTTCCCTATACTTATCCACCAAAGAGTTTTCTAGTTATCCACCAGAAAGAAATCTTTATGCTATTTGCATGAGTATTAAAACTGCTTTAACTTTTAACTTATAATCTATATGATCTTGCTCAGACTCCACGTTCTCAGTGACTGCTTTTCCTCCTAAGTTTCTGTGCCCTCACTCTCTCAGTACCTTGATTAATTTAATGAAATAAATGCTACAACACACTTTGGATTGCAGTTTCAGTTCCACTGTCCACACCTTCTCTTTGTACAGAATGAGCATCAGGCAACTGAAGGCGAATCCAGAGGAACTCTCATGGTAATAGGAACGTATATATGGAGAACTTGAAGCAAGCTAAGAGGCTGATATCAGTGATATCAAATGGACTGCATGCTTGTTTCAAGAATGACTGCTAAGTGCTCTGTTTATTCAGGCCTATCTCTATGGTAACTACTTTATGGTACACAATTTCAGCATACTATTTATAAAGCAACATAAATAAGGTTGTGTACAACAGGTTTGCATTTACATATTTGACGCATCTGAAAATTCAGCCTTACTTGTATAATATAATGTGTGATTGATTGTGAAAAATATTTTTCATCGTTGTAACATGTAGCATGGTAATAGTAGCTGTATTTTCCATAACACTACTTTGCACTAGGATCAGCAACACAGGGGGACTGCAGTGTATGAAGGGAATGAAAGAAAATAGAAGATGCAGGTGCACTAATAAATGGGTGGCGTTTGGATTACATTATTTAAGTCTGCCGTGCAGAGCTAAACAGAAAACTAAATGAAACACATAAGAAGTGGTACAACAAGAACATCTGTGTTAGGAGACTGAACTGGCATGGCAAATACCTCCAGTGCCAGGTGCAAAGGAAATTTCAGTACAGCTTGAGTAATTTTGTCTGCTAGCATCTGTATATATCAGATTATCTCTCCTCATTCCTCCATATTCCACTAGAGTTTTTGTATTATACATCTGACTTTAGATTCTAGCATAGCAAAGGACAAGCTGTAATCTTTTCATTCTGGGATCTTACCCTCATTTTTGATTTTTTTTTTTTCCATTTGGGTCCTGCTTTCCATAGAATTATAAGGCTAGTGCTACTAGTGTTCTCTAAATACATTGTACAAGGAAAAATAAGTATTTTTCCCTAGGAAAGAAATATTAAAGGAAGAAATGTACTTTTGATCTATTTAAAAATTATAAAAATGCCTGTAGAGAAAGATTTCTGACTCCAAGATACTAAAGTTGGACCTAAACATCACCTGTCTCTGAGAATGTTCACTCTTCTGAGAAATTCTAGATCTTCATGTAAAATCACTTTTAAAAATCAACCTTCAAAATACTATGAAAATTTTCATTTCAGGTTCAAGTGATATATGTGATTCATAGAAATATTCATGATATTTGGTAGAAGACATAAAATACTTCAAAGAATGAGACATCTGGCTGAAATGATTGCTAGGAGAGAAAAAACCAGTCATTTATGATGTACTAACTAAAGTCCAATCTTAATGATCTTTGAAATATGTGAAATTCTGATACAGTCTATTGAGACCATGGCCTATTGTATTAAATGGCTCAGGTTAATCCTTTTATTTCTCAATTAGGGAAAGATTGCAGGAATCAATTGTACAAAGCTGAAAACTTACAAAAGCCACCAGTGATCATGTTAGTTCAGGTGTAAGTCAATGGCCTGATCACCATTACCATGACATCAATGAAAGCTGAAACTGTTCCCAAAAAATGTTTGGGAAGAAAAGGAAGAAAAATAAATTAAAAAAAAAAAAAAAAAAAAAAGGAAATACAAGAATAGTGTCTGCATTCTAGGACAACAAAAATCTATTCATGGTGGTTCACTATTAACGTGTCTGAACCACAGTTCTCCTGCTTTTATTTGTCCAGCATTTTTAACAAGAAGTAGATTTCTATTCAAGACAGGAACAAACTGTCATCAATAATATAATTGGACATACTGAGCTTTGAAGGATTTTTTTTTCAGAAATATTTCTGGAAAACTGTTTCTTTCTCTTGGAAATTTCAGATCACTTCCTTCCACCCCCAGCTACTGGTTAAACCTCTTGAATATGTCTAACAAATAATCTAAAAAGGGAAAGGTCAAATGACTTTAACTCTACATTCTGTGGGAATTGTGAGTTTGTTTCATCACATTGCAAATGATCTTTGTTAGCTTCTAACAAGGCATGACAAAATTGCAATAAATACAAATAAATCCACAGGGAAGAAACTAAAAAAAAAACCCCATCATAAACCTTGATTTTAGGAGAAAAAAAGCAACAACAAAAAAAAGCTGTAAAAATTTTGCAATTCTAGTTACTCATCTTGTTACTTCAGTCCTAATGCCAAATTCCTTCATTATTTTTTGACGTGATAAGAAACACCATCTGGAAAAAACATGTTGCAATTCTACATAAATGAAATAATTAGATGGGTTGCTTTAAAATATATTACATAAGTAGGTATTATTATACATTATCAAAACTTAATTCAATTTCTAAGCTCTGTTGCTGAGCTATGACTTTATACATGCCTAGAGGACCTGGGATTCCCATGCAGTCTTGCAATCTAGTAGTGCTAGGCAGTTAGGAGCTTGATGAGCTTCCACAGCCATACAGTATCAGATGTTTCATTCAGTACATATGTTTCATTTGTATTTATTGTACACATTATTATAGCTACTAGTGCTAGACAAGGATAGCACCACAGAGTCATCAAAAGCACTGTCATGTATGAAGGGCTCACATTCTAAGGGCCCTTACAGATCTTCAGCAACAGATTACAAACCACATGTTTGACATGATTATCTCATAATAGGCCAAATGGCTGTGGTTATTCCAGTGCTATTTCAAAAGTGGATCGATGTCCCTGACATGGGATAACTCAATCACACTTCAAAACATTTTTATAATAACTGTGGCCAGCCAATTACTTTAATCCTCTATCATAAAGATGTCAAGGTCTGAGGAGATCATCCTATTGCTGGCATTCTATGGATGAACTTTTGCATCTGCACAGTCTCATTTGCTAGTCTAAGGGATCTTCTCCACTGTGCACACCTCCCTAGGCATTCATCATGGGAGGAATCAGGCCAGAAGAGACAAAGAAGTCATTGATTAATTGGATACACGTTACAGTGTTGCTCCCTGACAAGTTATGACAAGTGTGGAGTAATAGTGAAAAACAAAATATTTGCTAGTGATGAAAAGCAGTATATAAAACAGCAGTTGGACATGAGCAAACATTTTGAAGCTATAAAGACCCAGCTGCTTTGGCTGACTGAAATGAAAAGAAACAATGCTTCAGGGGTTGTGAAAGATCTCACAACTGATAGATTATATGGAAATAAAGGCTTCTTTAAAAAAAAGCCTCCTTATAAAGTATGAATACTCATAATCTTCTATTCATCCCTTTATAACATACCTAATTGTGTTGAGAGTCTCAGGTAAGTGTGTTATGCACTAGATTAAAACCTGTTCACAGCTGTTGAAACTAGTTTATTCTGTGTGCCTGTTTTTGCTTTTTATTAAATATATCAATATTTATTGATATTAGGCTCATGAAAAATTTAGCATAATTTTAATGCTCCCCTACATGAATAGGAGAAATTAAATTAAAATGTAGCTTATCCAGGTTCACAGGTACATGTGAAACAGCTTGTGATACTTCCAGATAGCGACAACAATATCAGGAATTAATGAGGAAAAATGTCTTGTTCATCACCTAAATCTTTAACTGCAATATCAGCTTATGTTAATCATATTTCAAGAGATGGGTTGAACATGCTGTAATTGTGCCATCAACCCACATGAATCAAAGCTTTATTTAATAACTGTAAAAGCTGCCATTTGCTACTTTAAAAATATCTCATTTCTCACGGCCTTTACTCGATAATGGTCACTAGAGTTACAAAAGGCTAAAAATATCAATGTTCTTGAAAACTTTCTTTGAGTTCTTACCGCAGAAGCTGAAACACCTGTAAGAGTATGAGGCAGTTTTCTGTTTCCTGTAGTTTCTGGCAATATTAATTTGAAAAAGCTTTAAAAAGTACAAGTAAAAACATGAGTGTTTTGACTACTGCTAAGAAATGGTTTTGATCCAGAGCAGGAGACTCCACAACCCCCCTGGGCAGCCCCTGCCAGGCTCTGTGACCCACACTGTAAAAAAGTTCTTCCTCATGTTAAGGCAGAACCTCTTGTGTTCTAGCTTGGAACCATTGCCCCTTGTCCTGTCACAAGTGAGAAGAGGCTGTCCCTTTCCTCTGGACACTTAGCCCTCGGATATTTATAAACATTTATCAAGTCCCCTCTCAGTCTTCTCCAGACTAAAGAGCCCCAGGTGTCTCAGCCTCTCCTCATAAGACATGTGTTCCATGTATCATCTCAGTATAAAATAAAAGTGATGAATCGTATTTTGGTTATAGTATGAAAACCAATCAAAATTAAAGAGGAAGTTAAAAGGAGAATGGTGAGAGAAAACAATTAATAGCTAAATTTGAGATATATTTTTTTTCCCCATCATATATTCTCTTCCAAAAACATCCTGTAATATGACGTTGTCAATGCTAATTCCCAGTGCTTAAACAGTTCTTTATATATCATCAAAACATAGTATACACACTGAATTTCATGGTATTTACCATGGAAAATACAATGTATGGAATCCATAAAACTGTGGTCTTTACAAGAAGACAGAATTAAGGTTAGAGTGACTATTGTCACTTTATTTTTTTATTTTTTACATTTAAATAATTCTAACTCCATAGCCTCAAGATTGTTATTTTAACTTACTTTTTATGGTCAGTGTGCATAAACCAGTTCATAATGTAAATTTACAGAACTTTTCACATGCATATAACTAGACATATTAAATAAATGTTATTATATATTCCTACTAATAATTTCTTTTTAATTATATTTGTAATCTTTCATTAGCAAAAGCAGTCGGTTAAAGATTAATTAAGGCTACATCAAACCAAAATTAGTTTTTGCTCTAGCCCCCATCATACACAGTTTTTCTTGCTGCAATGCTTCAGCTGTAATGCTGTAAAGGCTAAGACAGAAACTGCCTATTGCTTTCCCTGTTTGACAAAATAGGACCATATTTTGAGGTAGTATTGTAGGAATCATGACTATGGCTAATAGATCTTTATTTGGGATCTCCTCCAAAGCTTGCAGTTCCATGGCAATAAAATAACCACCATGTGCTTGGTATCTTAACTTCCTAAATGGATATCATATCAAACGAGATGTGTAAGAAATTATCACTTAAACATTGTCATTTTATTTTCATCTAAATATTAATCACAGAGTGACAGATACACATGGAGAAAATTCAGGGGTTTTGAATTCCATTCAACTCAACCATTTAACTTCTATGTAACATTAGAAAAGCCACCATATCCATTTACAAAGCTGGTCCAATTGTACCTATTGAATTAATAAAACTCTTTAGAGTTGCTACAGACCTGGATTTTTCTGGATATCATGGGAATAGGGAAGCCTTAATTTATGTACATTCCAATTTTTTCCCAAATCATTGGTCAGCCATGATCATCAACGAAGAACTGAGCAGACTGTGAACTCTCCAGGGCACGGAGTTTGAGTAATATTCTGTTTCCTGAAACTCTGCTATTTGATTAGTCTCCTTAGGAGGTACTAGAATATACATAAATAATAAGAAAGAAGAGACCAAAAAAAAATTGCTACTATTAATCTAAGATATTAAGATGTAAACTACACACTTTGTATTGCAATGCTGACTCCCAAGGGAGGTTTGTCAGAGAACACATCCGTGTGCACTAGGCAGTGTCACTGAACAGTGCTCCCTCCCCAGTTCAGCAGAAATTGCACCCCAGTGTGGGCAGATGATTTACTGTATTTTCCTTGGCTGACCTGGGAAGTGTTCCTCACTTCAGCTCAATCAGCCTTCTTGCAAATGCCAGCTTCTTGTTCACAACAATTTTTTTCCATCCATGGGGATTTTAATAGGCATGCATGAGTGTATGAGGACAGTTATAAAGTAAATTCACAGTATAAAGGAAAACCCTGAAATTCAGTTATTAATTGGGCATCCAGGCTTCACATCTTTTTCAAGCTGATTAGTCCTTGCTCATTTGGACAATGCCAATGATCTCTTTCTAGGCTGACCATCATAAAGCTACTTGTGTACATTAGCATGGCTTTTCTCTGAGCTTGTGAGTGTGCCTGCAGCTCAATAGGACTATTCACATGAACAGATGTTACTCAATGTGAATCCTGGGTGCAGAATTAAGCCTGTCCTTGCTCTCTTCCTCCTGCTACAATCATCTGCTGCTCAGACATCCAGACTCTTTTTTTTTTTTTTAATGGCTTTTTGCCATACACAAAGCACATAGATGACAAACCCTGTAATTTTTTTTTTAAAAAAACCTCCTCTTATCTTCCATTAGTTCTTATATAAGCTAATATTTATATACTCTTCCATATAGATTATTGTATGGATTATGATAAAAAAAAAATTTAAAGTCCACTTATCTCTTTGGCATGATACTTTGTGCCTTTCACAGATAAACAGAAACCTGTATCTGGTCATTTTAAAGTATATACTTGAATGGATATGGAAAGGATCAAAATGGAGGTTTTTTTCATACTATGCAACAAAAGATGACAAATCTAAAGATTATGTTTAGCCTGATATATTTTATTTTCAGCCCAATGCAATGCTTGTCCATGCCAAATTAAATATATAATTTAAAGGTATGTAAAACAGTCTTAACCACTGAAAAAACAATTAGACATTTAACTCTAGTGTTTATCAAATTTTTCTACTAAGCATCTCATAGTATTTCCTTATCTAACTATCCTCCTCATTTGTAACCAAACTGTAACTGTTACAATTTAAATTCACATTTGGTGTAAGACACTCCAACTAAAGACATGAAATTATGAATGCAAACACTTGTAGAAATAAGTTAGATATAACATTTAAACATTAACAGTAATAATAATACGCCCCGTACTTACTGCCCTCTTTTAAAAACTGAAGGCATTTATTTAGATGATTTTTTTTGTTTTTAGGTGATGGCCAAAACTGGTCTTTTTGTCCATTTATACTTTTTAAATATTTCCAACTTGATTCTGTGCTGCAAGCACAGCTGAAGTTCACAAGTAAGTTAGAAAAAGGTATAAAAAGGTCCTTTGAAAATGAAAAGAAAAACACCTGAAGAGAGTGAGCTTCACAAGTAGCAACTATAGAACCAGGTTTAAAGACCAAATCAGGCTTTTGAGGCTTGTTTTTGTTTGTGTATTGTTTCCTTTTCTGTGTTATATAAAAATTTTAAGTTATTTCTCTTTGTTGCAAACTGTGAACCCAGTAGCCTAGGAATAAAGAACTGGGAGGAAAACTTTAAGAGAAATACATACAGCTGGACCAGCTGGTCCAATCTGCCAGTTTACAACTAATTGGCAAACCACTTGCTCTTCTTCAGACCTCTGGTACATCACCTGTTCTTAATGACTTGTCAGAATTACCTCAAGTGGATCCACAATTTATTGTGACAGTTCTTTAAGAACCCTTGACTGAACATCATCTGGCCCTGCTGATTTATGTATATATTTAGTTTTTCTAGGTATTCTTTTACTTCTTTATCACTAATTTCAAAAGATCATTAAATGTTAACTCACTGTTCTATGTTTTCAAACTGAAAAAAGAAAATAAACCTGAGCGTAGGTCAGGGAAGAAGGGAAAAAGCTCTGCAAGACCCTCAAAACAATTCTTCATGAATATTTCAAAAAAACTGCAAGTTCCCTGCTTCTTGGTTAGTAACAAAACATGCTAAATGGATGCAGATGCATGGATACACCAGCAAACAGAGAAAAGTGACTGTTCCTGTTCAGCAGCTGCAGCCACATTTGCCAACAAACGAGGGAATATGAATGCTAACTGTCCTCTTCCCTTCTCTCTCCATACCTACAAATTACTCTTAAGAGAAAGAATCTGGAAATAGTACCAAGTTTCTTCAGGACCAGACATGCAACCATAGCCATAATTTACACAGCAAAGACAGGGTAAGAACATTTAAAATGATCAATCAAGTTCTCCCAACACAAACCCTTTATAACAATGACCACTTATTTCATATGGTAAAGCATGCATTGCCTTTTTTATAGTATTTTTTATATATTTTATATATGTAAGTTTTCTTAAATCGTTGTCTTTTGCTTCCTCTGGAAAGGACCAGTATTTTCTGGCCTAGTATCTTCTGTTTGCAAAATTCACAATATACACTTACTGTATTATCCTTTCTTTCTTATTTCATGTTAATTCCTCCATTCTGTCAGCTTACAGAGAACCGTGCTGGTACTCCTAGTACCAGAACTGCCATCTGCTATGTCTTTATTATTGTATCATCATTTTATGCCATCTTCCATGTCCTGTCACCTCTTACTGTTTACTGGATTCTGGAACACTGATTCTTTTAAGGTCACAGTAGCAACCTTTAAAAATACTTTAATTTTGTTTAAACTTAACTGGCTTATTCACTATTACCACAAAATCCAATCCAACACATCTAAATTCTATTACCTTATTCAGGGGGCCCTGGATGTTTGGAAGAGGAAGGAGCTGAGGAGATGAGTATATCTAACCCTTCTACAAGCATGTTCTTTGTCTCATCAACAGAGAGAGATGTACCTCAACTGAATCTCAAGATGCACAACTTAGGTTGGTCTCTCTCTTCGTTGGCTGCTCAGAGAATTAGCAAGTATCAGACAGTCCCTTCTACTTATGATCTGATCCTTCCAGTCATGTTAAAAGGTGGGCACTGAGGGATCAAGGCTGCCTTTTATTAGAAAACATAATTATAGCCACAGCAGCAGTACTTACTGCTTAGCTCCTGGACTAGGTGATACCCTCAAGGGGATTAAGCCATTCAGAAGATTGCCTACCAGTTTTCAATGCATGTTAGGGGAAAATTTTCATGGGATTAGGACAAAAGCAAGAAAAACTATTCCTGAAAATAGAAAACATGAATTCAGCTACATGCAAGCTGAAAGTGCAGAACCCAGACATCTTTCCTGGATGAGAGCCCTAACTATCAGTCTTTGGTGGAAAGAGTAAAGGACCAGAATTATGCTTTTTACTTTTTAAAAGTAAAAATTTATCCTGAAAATGAAACCATTCCTAAAGTAAATACAATAAAACTACCGAAGTTTGATATGTGTGTACTATACTTTTACAAATTGAACATTAGGATGAGATTTAAACTATGTTGTTTGTCCTCAAAACTCCCTGAATGTCGTTTTTTGGCCTGGTTAATTTCTGTAGCTGATTATAAACTCTTGGTAGAGTAATAAAGAACACTGAACTAATGTGTCATAGACAGTGACATTATAATACTCTACTGATCAGAAAGAACACTGCACGTTGTGGTGGTGTGGTAGAAACAAAACCACTCCTTTGGCAAATGCTGAATGAAAGCAATAAATGATATTGACCCAAGGGATGCAGAATTCTGCTAGAAAACCCCCCATGGTACTGGGCAGCAAACCAGTTTATATCCCATTTCAATGGAGTAGCATAAAAATGGAATGTTTTATGCTGCTCCTCTGTGTAATAAATACTTTTTGATAATACTGTGCTTTGGACCTAACATGACTAGAGAAGTTCTACCTCAGTACATGCTATTTTTCTCTCCCTAAACTTATCTGCATCAGAAGAAAAAAAAAACCCAACAAACAACAAACAACAAAACCACATGTAAATCTATATACAGAATGCATATAAAAAATAACTAAAAAAAATAATCACAGGACACATAAAACCATGTCATTAACTGTATAGTTTTACAGTAGAAAGAATTG
>JAOEGS010002412.1:29558-55996 GCA_025447755.1 Corythornis vintsioides
ATAAAATATTGGACTTTAAATACCATAAATAAATTTAAACATTATCGAAGTTCAGTAAGAGATGGATTTTTTTCATTGTTAATCTCATTTAGTTAATTTTCATAATATGTATTTTAAATGAAATTTTAGATAAAAAAGATATTGCAGGTAAGTTTGTAACTGGAACTGTTCCAGTACTTCCCTGTATTATTAATTCATTGCTTTTACTAACAAGGGTAGTAGATTTTCTAGTGATGCAGGGAAGAAGCAGGAAATGCTTATTATTTTCTTGCTGATAATACTGAGCTTTTCTTCACTTACTTCATGTGTTCAGATCTGACAGCACATTTACTGGAGTCCTAAGACTGGTGAAATAAGTTAATGTTCTTGCCTGAATGATGGTGATAATGGGTTTACCTATCACAGTACGCATTCTCTCACATAAAATGTCTTTTTGCCATTTTTTTTTGGTGTGAATTTGTTCTACCTCTATATTTTATAGACAATGGTCAGGCAGTCAAGTGAGCCATCTGTGCTCTGAGATGCTTGGAAACACTTAAGTAAGCAAGGCCCACTTTGCATTCTTCCCTGTGATCCTGTTTTGTTTTGTTTTGTTTTATTTTGTTTTGTTTTGTTTTGTTTTGTTTTGATTGTTTGTTTTTTAGAGAAACAGATCAATGATAAGTTATTTCCTATTACTTTAAATAAAATGTACTATAAAATAATTTAGTTTATATTAACGTCTTTCTTACCGTGACAACCATTGTGTCACACAAATAAAGATTTTTAAGGGTGTGTGTTTTATATAAATGTGTACATATATAAATTAATGTATTATGTCAATAATAGTCTCCTGAACTATAAAGATTAACATTTAAATTGCATTAATGAATTGATGGGGGTATTACAGACTGAGAAACTGATGCAAGTATTTATGAGAACATTTACTACCTGTGTAAATCCAGTGAACATAATTTTTTCAATTTATGTTATGTATTTCAATAATACAGCAAGGGACTGTTCTTAAAGCTAAGGATACACACACATTTAATCAAAATCTACATATATTTTAATTTGGTTTGAAATTGGAATTATATTATAAAGGCTTGTATTAAAAATATGTATTCAGTTGGAGAATATAATTTTGAAAGTACTTTAAGAACTTATTGAACAGCAGCTCTGAGTAATTACATAATACAACATTCATATTATTACCATTTCAGGAAATTAAAGCTTTTAAAGTATGGGGGTGTGGAGAAGGGCAGGTGGGAGGGGAAAGGGCATCTGAATTCCAATAATTTTTAAGCACTTAACACCTGAAGTAAATTTGTTTGCCACTCCCAAGTCCTCCCTACAAGAAATGGAGATAAAAGGGCAGTTCCAGATAGTGAACCTCAATGAGCCTCAAAGTGCTTAAATGCTTATTAAACCTTATGACTTCCCAAGCCTTCCCTTAATGATCCTGAAAACACAAGGTGGCTCCAGACACACAGGAAACCCATCACACAGTATAAGGAAATATGCAATCACTAAAATATGCTGCTCATCAAACCTCAGTTCAACTTTGATACATATACAAAACAGGAAAGAAATGAGAGGAAAAAAAAAAAGACTCCTTGTAGTAATTTAAAAAAGATTTATGAAGAAACCACTTCTGAGGTGCACACAGATTTTGAAAGCCAGTGATGAACAAATATATATTGGCCATCCAAGAGGAATTTCTACTGATCTGTTTCCAGCATAACCCCATGGTCATTGTTGCTACCAAACTGGTGTCTGCAGGTCTCAAAAAAAAAAAACCAAATACCAATTGTTAACAACAGAAGCAGTTTTTCAGTGCCCAGAGAAAAGACAGACAAGGCCAGACTATCAAACAGAAAATGTTTGCTTATTCATGATTCAAAGTCAAAATGAAACGTATGCAGATGGAGGTCACTGGGAATTATTCTAATGAGCTAAGTGCAACAAAATAAATCATCTGTTTCTGCTTCCTTTCCTCTTCCAAGTGTCCAAATACACCTCATCAAGAATTGATGCCAGGAAATAAATAAATAAATAGACCACTGGAGATTAAAACTAGTGAGCACCAACAATGGCTTCTAAAGAAGTCTCTGAAGAGTCCGGAGCCTTGTCTTGCCAAAGTTATGAACATATCTCTGTACCAAGGTTGCAACATAATGCATACTGGAAGTGTATTCCTACAGATTTAATCCAGCTCTTCTTAAATTAATGGAAGAAATTATATGTAATGAATCCTAACTGGTCTGCATACACTTATGTTCTCATTAAGCCATCAGAGACTTAAATATCATACTTCTCCAAGTCACTGTGAGATACCTACAATATCAACTCCAACAGTGCCTTGTTTCCTGAAATGAATGCTACTTGAAGCCAAAATGCCCATGTAAAACAATATCATTTGTCATGTTACAAAGTATGCTTCCACAAAAAAAAAAATTTGAACCTACTCTCCACTATTTTTATGACATAATTGTAATTCAAAACATCTCACAATGTGTATAAGCTACTGTTACCAATGTGCTGATTTTGAAACGTCACATCACACAGAAATCTGGTTTATTATGGAAGAAAGAATAAAAGAAAATCTAGAGTTTACTTAGGCAAAAAATCCTAAATAAATAATTCACACTTGGAGGAACTGAATTCTAGTCTTTTAGAAGGTGCCAGCAGATGGTTTACATTTATAGAAAGCGCACTTGCTGACTTTGAAACAGAAATTAAAATTCATAAACCATATCATTACTTCTCCTTTGAAGCACCATTATATTTAGGATGAGGATTTGGGTTCTCCCAGGTGAATAGTCTTTAATCATAATGTTACTAAGGAAAAAGTGCAGCATGTCACTTTTTAGCTACTTCTTTAGGTCTGTAAGGTTTAAAGTTAAACTAATGTAATGATTGGTCCAAGGACAAACAGAAACATGGAAGCTGAACTATGCTAATGTTTCCAGCTATGATAAATTTCAAAGAAATTTTAGAGTTTTCCCATTCCTTAAATAAAGGACACAATACACTGTCAGTCCTCATCTTAGGGGTTCATAAACTGTGACTTCAATTTATAACAGACTTCAGTGACTTTATAATATCCTTTCTTGCACTGAACATGTAACCACCACAAGAAGCAGTGGGCTTGAACTTCATGTAAAAATGGGCATGTAGCTCTTTTCAGAGAATTTTAATAACTCCCTAGTGTAAGTATAGTGAATACAAAAGTAGTGTAAATAGGTAAGTGGATCTTTTTTTATTATTATTAATTGAGTGGGAAGAGCAATCAGTGCTTTGTAACAGGACATTTCTTCACTTGAGAGTATGAAACACAACTGATTCTGTCAAAGTGCAAATTGAATTTTGCTAATACTTATAGTCATGCTATATTTACCTTCAGTTACAAGCCCCAAAAGACCATTATGTATTACACTCGGATATGGATTGAGTCCTTCACTCTCCATCTTTCTGTGCACTATTCAAACACATTTTTTTCCCCCAAAAGACTTATTCTGGAGAATTAAGGGGTCTATCATTTAAACACCAACAAAAGATAAAAAATAACACTGCCTTTAGTGTAAATTGCTAAAATGTGAAAGAACACAATTTTCTATGACCAACTTAGAGACCGGTGAAAGTAAAATATAGCCTGGGGGAAAACAGTTTTCTTAGACTGTTTGGTACCCAAAGTCAAAGGCAATGATTGCAATTAGAGGAAACAGTTACTTCTGATATACTTTATAACTACTACTGAATTAAAGTCTGCTATCACTCTCTTGGGCTTTTTATGCACTAGAGTCTTTATAAACTAATATATAAACTAATAAAATTAGTTGCTATCATGTAAATGAGAACAGGCTGTGGCCCTTCATGGAAAATAATGGAAAAGCTCCCAGTTCAAATAGTTTGATTTAAAAAAAGGTAGCTGCCTTGCTGTGTCAGTGGGACTCAGATGTGGAAACAGTTTATGGGATATTTGAAAGATTAGGCTGCCACATGCATGTTGTCCCCCACATAAGTGACATAAGCTTTTTTGCACGGTGACATAAGCTGTTTCTCTCCTAATGGGTCAGAATATGAATGCTTCCAAACCTCTGGAGTATTTCACTGGGTTAGATTCAGGTCCATTATTAATATCTAATTTCCTGACTGATATTAGGAGTCTCATTAATATTCTGAAATTTGACCATTAACATCACATATTAGTCGTTAAAGAACTGGAAGTTTCTGATCCTTAAAATATTTTTTTTTTTTTACCTTAAAATTCGTCTGTATTTATATATCTAGGATCTAAGTTTCCTGGAAGTGAGAGAAAATTAGGTAAACTAAACAAAACAACCTATTCATTGTTTTCTTGCACAGAAGCTTATTGAAAACAAAGAGATAATATATTATCTGTCTACATATTATATCAACTGTTAACTTTTAAGAAAGAATGGAAAAAAATAATTTCAAAACTTATTAGAAATCTCAAACAATTAGATATCTCAAAAAAATCCTTACTTCTGTGTGTAAAGAAGAAATAATACAAGCAGCAAGATTTTGCCTATATGAAAAAATGTACTGCTGTTCTATAAACTATCGGAAACGAAATCCTGTTGCAAGACTGTTTCTAAAACACCTTAGAAATTTAAGGTGAATCTTTCTAACAACAACAACAAGTTGTGGGTTTTTTGGGGGGGGGGGTTGTTCATTGGTTTGTTTTTAAAGCATCTTATTTAATATCTAATCATAGATAGATAAGGAAAGTTTTCTGAGGAAGCTGCATGTGTTTTCAAACAGTTGTTGAGAGACCTCTTTGCAGTTGCCAGCAGGATTGGCTTTTACCACTGTCATTCCCTTAACTGTCTACTGACATTCCACTTTTGTCTTCAAAACAGATGTCATCCATTACAGAGAACATTCTTTCCACAGGTGCATTAGTGTCTCTGCATGCCAAAACAAATTCAGCAAGGAGCGGGAGATTTTAGAATGTATGTTCTGGTTTGTTTGTTTGTTTAAATTATTTACAGTTTTTGCCCATCTTTCAGTCAGCTTTTTGCACTGAAAAACCCACAACTGAGGGGAGGACAGAAACCTCCAGCTGAAGGCAGACTTTCATTTCAGAATGCATAAAGGCTCCATTATTTAAAAACAAAACAGAAATTAATTCACTCTCCTTGTGGTTTGGGGCCTATGTTCCACATGCTATTAAGACACAGGATTTTGGTTTAAGGAAAAACTCAGATTTCAATACCAACAACCTACTAAATAAATGTTGCAGAGATATGTTTATCCCTGAAGGGGCAAACCCCCCTAGTTTTGAAGAACAGGCTTGTGCACATCTCTGAAGTAAATTAGTGCAAGTAACCTGTAATGCTACACTTGTAATATGCTGCAATATAGAGGATTTAAACCTCTTTTACAAGAAGTGAGACTGCATTGCAAGTCAGAAAGAAATCAACTGAAGCCCTAATATCACTGCTTTAATGCTGGGCTATCTCCTTAACAAGCACAACCGTGGTCATACTGAAATGTTCATGTCAAATGATATGTGCCACAGCACACACTGCATGACACTGCCCCTACATCTCTCAGTTTCTGTCTTCCACTAACTTGATTCCTACCTCCCTGCAAAGTAAGCTGAAATCTGTTCTTAAACAGCAACTCCTTTTTAGACACTGGTAGTTGATACTAAAAATGCTGTTGTGTGGAATAGTGAAGGAGCACTTCCAGAGCTGTTAAATGATACATTCAGCAATTCTTCCTGAACAGAGGCCTATATATTTGGTGCTAATTACTGCTGACACTGCATGGATGCAGTTGCTGATGGCTGTGATATTAGTATAAACAGAGTCTGTAATTAAGACCATGGCTCTTTCTATACAAACATTTCTTCCTGAGTATCTCATGCAGTGGCACACATTTCAAAATCTATTTGGTATGTCAGAGAAAAACTGAAGGAACATCTCAGGTGAAAGCACACAACTTTTAGATGTTCTTAACTTTCAGTTTACTTTCAGTATAAGTATTTCTAACTTTTGAGTCTGGTAATTTTTAGTCATAAATAATGTATTGCCTCTCTTCCAAAAATCCAGACAAATACTTAAATTCTGTTTTTGCTATTCTTCCCTATAATGGAAGAATTGATAGTGCCAGCTGTTTCAGGCAGTTAGAACATACAAGTAATATGCCATAGCCATGAGACTCCCCCTCCCAGCCAAAGAAATAAAATTCTTTTTTATGTTCCTTCTGGTTTCTGAGTCTCACTCAGGTATTTTTCTGCAACCAGAAGAGCCAAAAAAAAGCCCTTCCTTCGTGAAATATTATTTTTTTTTCAGAAAACATGGAGACCTTGGCTCAGACCACATAGCAAAACAAATCCCTGGTCTACTGTGAAGGGGAGATAAGAGATAGCATGTACTTCACCTGCTTCACCTAAACCATCAGTCTTCCTCTTAGTGTGAAAGAGTGCTCAGGAGACTGAGATGACATTCAAGGTTGGATTTTTGTAGATAAAAGTGGCAACATTTTTATATTATAAAATGCATAAATTAACCTCCTCTTATGATGAGAGTTTATCACATTCCACTCAGATATACAACTTCTGTCCCTGGACTGGGGAAAATTTAATGTAAAAAGTTACAGTAATGTACTTGGTTCTCAGTGGGAGGAAAAGGTGACAGTGCTCTGAGAGACTTTCCTGCTTACAGTCTGTTAGGTTGGAGGCTTATTATTATTCTCAAAGCCAGGGGATGTGGACATCTGTCAGCTTGCTTCCCTAACATGTGCAGCAACTGTGTGTGGTCCTCTAAATGAAACTATTAGCTATGCAGTTCTGTATTCATGTACCAATTCTGAGCAGGCTGAACTCATGCCAAATAGAAAGTATTTTGTTAGGGGCAGGAGAAATGGGGATACATAAATACTGTAAGAAAATAAGCAAATGCTTTAAAATAACTTTTTTTTCCCCACAGAACTTTTCCAAATTTTACATTTGTTCTTTTAAAATAAAAGTATACACTATATTAACAAGGCTGTTTTTAAAATGCAGGCTTGCTTTACATCAGCATGCTTCACTGGATGATGACTGAAGAGCTGCTGTGGCAGGTCAGGGAAGTCAAAGAAGAAGAGTGGCCAATAACATATGAAATTGGGTGATCTCAAGGTGCAGTTGGTTTAACGTATAAAATCTACATTACTAAGAATATTGTGTTAATAAAGACTACTGGGAAGCAACATTTATATGCAAAAGTTGTTATACAATGAAGGATAGACTACTACACTCATTAGTAAGGATCCTGTGATTGCACAGGTGTTTGTGGAACACTTGTTGGGAGGTTGTCAGCTAATGTAAAACAAGCAAAATATTCTTCATAACCTCGAATTAAAAGATTTACTTAAGAGATTTACAGATCAGTGTAGTTTTCAAGACCAAATCACAGCAACTGTAAACACACATACTTGACAACATCAATCTTGCAGCACCACTATCATGCAAAGCCATCACAACAGCAATGTCCAAGCTGTATGTAATGCCTTTTGGGGTCATAACACACAGCATGAAACATTTTCTAATGAGGAGCAGAAAAACACACTCAACTAACTCCCTATTCCTTCCAAGATAACCTAGCTGTGTTACTTCACATTCTCTGCCACTTTTTTTTTTTTTTGTTGCTGGATATGTGTCATCTACCATGCTGTACAAGTAATATATGTTAGTTAAATGGATTTTTCTTTTTCAATTATCTAGCAACATTTTGTCAATTACCTAGCAGCTCACATTGGAAAGACTTGTCATAAACTTCATAGATCTGTCAGATTCCTATAATGATGGAACATATGTTAAGAAGACCCCCAAATCCCTTTAAAAAAAAAAAAAATCAAACATAGCCTAGACCAAAAGATATTTAATGCATGTAAAATGAAAGGAATCTAGTGATTTTTTTGAATTCACTGGTCACAATGTCACTCTTTCTTTCAAGTTGTTGAAGTAGTTCCTCCACTTTTAAAGCTAAAAGGCAATCTTCTCTCCTATTAGCTTTTGTTTTAACAGAATCCTTTTATTTCCCCAGCAGAACAAATCTTTTTCCATGAACTAGGTGCCAGGTGAAATTTTCTTTAACTACCTATCTCTTAAATCTACCCAAAGCCTTGATATTACCCTCAAGAAACATCTAACAATATGGGGATTTTTTTTCATATTTTACAAGACACACTATTGAACACATTTTTAAAGTTATTCCAAATAGATTTTATAAAAAAAAATAGGTTTTTTACTTTTAGGTAACCTGTAAAGATAGAACTTTTGAACACTAAACAGATACACTGCCAAATTGGTATAGGCATCCTTAACAGAATTTCGGAGGATGTTTTAAACAGAAAATATGACATTAAAAATACTGGGGTTTTTTCCCTGCTTTAAATAAAGAACCAATTTTTTTTTTTCTTTATAAAATATAAAAGCCATACTCAGAAATATGAAACACAGAAAAGACAATACTATTAGATTTTAGCACTAGTTTTCCACCAGTGATATCCTTTTACTCTGGCTGAGTCAAATTATTGTCAAACTGAACTTGATTAAGACCTGGAACATGCCATCCAACCCACAAAACCTCTTCACAAAAGCAAATTAAACTGTACCTAGATAAAGACAGACAAAGCCCTTTGATCTGTGTCTTTTCTGGTGCTGCCAACAAATTGCCATGAATTTTCTAACATATGACCACTTCATAACTCAACATAGAATATGTGACACAACATGTTAAAACAATTGTCTGCAGAAGAGATGATGTTGCATAAAGGGGCATTCACGTGAGTAGGAAGTGTTGTAAAAATTATGACTGGAGCAATGAGGTTAGGTATGTGATTTCAAATTTTCATGCTTAGACTATGCCTGGTGTGGTAAGAACAAGCCTGAAGAAAGAAAACCAGCATTGTTCCATATATCACATAAGCTTGGAGCAGAGGGTCACTAGAAGCTCTTTAAGATTACTTTCCCAAGGAGTTTTAGCAGGGCCAGAAAGAGCTGCCCAGGTGAGAAGGTCTTATCAGTCATCCATTTGCATTTTCTTTTCTCCATAAAAACAGTTTAATGTATGAGGAGAATAAAGTGAAAGAAATCTAACTGAAGGTCTTTCTGGTTGGTATAAAAATATTTGGGAATTTTATAGGCTGTACCACAATCTTTTGTTCAGTTATTTTTACTAAGCTGACTTTTTTTTGTATCTACAAGAATCCTAACCCTGAGATAATAATGTAGCAACAGAATGAAATGCTTTAGTAGGTGTCACTATCCAATATAGTAATCAGCAGACTCTCTTAATTACAAACATTGTAAATACATATATTTAAAAAAATATTATCACAGCAGGCAATATTAGATCTGATGTTCAGTATTCCTTCCTTCAAGGAAGAAATTATTTCATAGAGGTCTGATCAAAGTGACCTCTTCATTCTTTATGTTCAAATAATTATTTTGATACAGTGTAGGAAGACAATTCAAATATTTGAAAACCCCAAATGAAGAGAGAAATTAATTAAAAAAAAAAAAATGTATTGCAGGTACATATGATGATTTCCACCCTCTCCAGTGGTCTTCTGTGACCTAGATTTTTTTTTCCTTCCTTTAATCTCAATATTAGGTAGACTCATACCTTAAAATACAAGCAACATTTTAAGATAAAAATTACTAAAAGTAATACAGTGGCATGCTGTTGTACCTTACTAGTATTTACACTCAGATACAGCTTAGGTACTCATCAGACAAAATTTTACAAAGCTGGACACATACAGTGACTACATCAGAGTGATATTAAAAGTAAGTCTTTGTTCCTCACTACACAAAAGGGCCTGAAGGATGAGAATCTTTAAAAATAAATGTAATATAAATCCTCATGAATTGATATCTAATAGCTAACAAATATACATTTTAATAATTAATTGGCAATTTTATAGCTGAAAAGCATTGCCATATATATAAGACTAACCATACAGATTTTCATCTGCAGAAAACAGGTTCACAAATTGCTTCAGATCTACATGAATAATTTCCGCCCCCCCCAGATTAATTATACAGCAATTATTTTCTGATATTTTAAAAGTCTTCTGATTACATTTCACTCAGTAATTCTCAAAGTGTCTACATCTTAACATGATTTCTGATGTTATAACAAAAATTGCTGATTGTTTCTTACTGACATAATTTTTTCTTGCTCTAAAGGCTTAATCATCCATTTTATCAGTTCTTAGGTAATGGTTCTAAACATACCCAAAGTGGCAAAGAACATTGTTAACAATAAATTTTAAATCTTGAGTAATTAATAGGGTTTTTGTTGTTGTTGTTTTTCTCCCCAAACAGGAGAAATGGTATCATAGAATGGTAGGAGTTGGAAGAGACCTCTGGAATCATTGAGTCCAACGCCCCTGCCAGAACAGGATCACCCAGGGCATGCCACAGAGGAGTATATTCAGGCAGGTCTTTAAAGTCTCTAGAGGAGACTCCACAACCTCTCTGGGCAGCCTGTTCCAGTGCTCTGTCACACATCCAAGTCATCAATAAAGATGCCAAACAAGACTGGCCCTAAAACTGATCCCTGAGGGACACCTGGTGTCTGGCAGCCAGCTGGATTTCACCCCATTTATCACAACTCTCTGGGAATGGAGAGCCAATCACTTTCTTGAGTGTATCTAGAATCCAGATAAATGGAGGGGAGGCCCTCAGGAAGACACTGTGGGTGGGTATACTGAGGCCTTTTCCAGAAGGCAAGTCCTCAGCACTTGCCTCTTTATTTGTAAAAGAGCAGTAGGAGCCTCTGTAGTAAGACTATTGGGTCAGCTAAGTCTATGATCAAGTGAGTAAGAAAGATGAAAATAAAGCAAATGACATACTAATTGCCTGAATTAGGGTCACTTATGTGGTGTGAGATTGGACTTCTTAACCTTGCATTCAAGAAACAAACCCCTAGATTTTAGCAAATGAACTGTAGATCACAAATTCTTAGACTCTTTGGAGTATATATTCTAGACAAGACACTGAGCAACCTAATCTAATTAGACCTGTTTTGAGCAGAGAGGGTTGGCCTATATGACCTTTAGAGGTCCCTTCCAACTTACATTATCCTTTGGATCTGTGATTCTTCAAACAGGAAACATCCATTTGATCTGTGTTTATAAAGCACCTGGTGTCTGAGACCTTCAGGTGTTAGCACAGAACAAATAAATAATAATCACTAACTGCCAATTTACTCATACAGTTCATATAAAGTAATACCAGCAATGGCTTGGTCAGTCTCAGATTATATATTAGGTTCTAAAAGGTTTATTTTTTCTTAAGCATATTACCACATAAGAAAAATAAATCCAAACAAAATATAAGTGGTACACAGAGATCGTCTGTGATTTATTGCATATATATGGCTGATCTAGTCCATATTTCAAAGAAGTTTTCTCAATCTTTCTTTCACAGAAGCCACTAAAAAAACATAAACAAGACTTTCTGATAAGATCAACAGAAGCTATTTAACTGGTAACTTCATTATAAAATAACACAAATATAAGGCATCTACGAGTTTCATTGAGGATGTGCAAACCAAAGAAAATTCACCTCAAACCCATAATTTTACCTTCTCTGCAGTGCTAGCAACTATTAGAAGTTACTGTAAGTGTAGAGACGTGTCGGAATACTGATAAAGAGGATGATGGCACCACTTCTGAGCCTTGCACAATGGAACTTTAAAATTGTTCAATTAGCCTCTTACAGATTTGTGCAGCATGGAACACATTGCCAAGGGGTTCACAAAGCCAACATAGTAGCTTTAAGCTATGCCTTTTCAGTATCAGGGAAAGGACAGACAGAAAATGTATTGCCTGCAGGAAACACTCACTGTGGCTACAGATAAGTAGCACGATTTAGTGCTATCAGAAATCACAACTATACAAACCAAAATCTGCACCAAGTTGGATTTTACATTTAAGTGTGTACCTCCACTTTACTGCTATTTTTTAATGCTGAATTTCAAGGACTTCCAATGATAATAAACCCTCCCACTGCCACATATGAAAGATAAGCAGTGTGTTTGTAACCCTGGTGCTTGGAAATAGCAGGTCTAGAAATGGCGCTAAAGTTTAAATAAAATTAAAGAACTCTTCCAACCTTTCTACTCTCACTGTATAAAAGCAAAGTATTGTAAATCTTGTTGACAGTTATTGCCATATCTATTGGCACACAGCCAGCAGCAGTTTGAAAATTGTTGTGCAGCATAGCTAGAGCCCATTACGTGTTTCCCTATATTTTCTTACAATTTATTTTCACCCCAGCAGGCAGCACCTCACAATGCCATTAATTTGTTGGGCAGCTCATACTTTCCAATACAACCTGCTTTACAATGTGCTCTTATAAACAGCCTGGTGGTTTACTGGCAATGCTTAACAGTGGAAGGAGAGAGGCTACAATTTAAAGGCAGCAGGTAAAAACGGAGCAGGTCACAGAGCTGACGTGGTCCCACTGAACCTCATCTCCTTTAATTTGACTTATCATCAGCACAAGTGCACAAAATTACCAGACTTACACTTGGTCTCTGTAAATATGTGACTGAAACAACACTACTACCAAACAGTGGTTTTTGTTGGTGTCGTGGGACACAAGCTTTTTCTACACAGTATTCTGCTAATAGTACATTTGCTAGCAGATCACTGGTGTTTATATGAAGAAAACAATAAAAAAAAAATAAATCTTTAAATAGATCATAGCATCAAGCATGAAAAAAACCCCAGCTCTCCTTGCAGAGTAATTAGCCACTAGTAAGATACTTGCATGACTCCAATATATATTTATATCTACACATATTTGAATGCCTTGTTAACAAAAGTCTTTGCAGAGTGAGGAAAAAACCCAATAGAACAAACTCAGTTTTTTTAATACGAAAGATTGAACCTGACATTTTTGCTTTAATATATGCTTCCTTCTCCACATCTTTCTTTCTTATACACAAATTTTCTCCTGCAAATTCCACATCTACCTCTAGTGAGTAACACAAGTACATAAACACCCAACCTATGGTCTTACTGGGTTCTTCACATTACCAATATTTTTAGAATATAATACTTATCTTTTTTATTAGTAATACTGATGTGTACATTAACTGAAGACGTCTCTCTTGTTGCTACTCAAAATTAAATTGCTGTCAATCCAACATCATCTGCAAACACTCAAGAAATTCAAAATTTTCTGTTAATAAGTAATAGAAAAGTAGAATGGATCAGAGGATACGATTATGTGTTATAGCAGTCAAAAATGATGTGCTAGGCTATTCTGTTTTTATTTCTGTATCTTTAATCTAAAGATTCAGGCACCTGGGGCAGGGTTACATGAGCAAACAATCTGAGTAATATTCTATCAGACATTCCTAGGGAATATTTTGTCTGCTATTAAACAAATTGAATAGTGCAAAATGGTTATTGCAGCTTTTAGTAGAAAGGTCACAATATAAAAACATATGTTTGGCATCAGAAAATATTACTGTAAATCTAAACCATATATGCATACATCAAGTCACATTTAGGATTTTTGGAGGGAATGGCAATCACTCACAACATTCACATGTAAAGAGACTGAAAGGATTAAAACAGTCTCAGTCTTAAATTCATCCAGCCTTTCTACTTCATTTTTATCATTCTCCGTGTGCTTGCAATGTTTTCAAATAACAGGCCAATTCCTTAACTCACATAGGAATCTAAATTACAATAATCATATGCATTCCTTCCCTCAAGAAAGGAAACACCTGCTGTAGTTAGTTAATTGCTGACTTTTTGTAAGCTTTTGGAAGAAAAGTAACATTTACAAACAACTGATATCTGAAAAACTTCAGAAGCTGAAGCATGAATTATAAGACTTGTATGAAACTCAAAAACTATGCTGAGACAGTTACAGATGCTTTCATTTTGTTAATTAAAGAAAATCTCTGTATCAAAGTACCATAATAGGATAAGGTTATTTTATAACTAAGATTGGGCAGTCCCTGCGCTGGACTCCAGCTACTCCAGTAGCTCTTTGTCCCTCTTTAACTGGGGTGCCCAGAACTGGACACAGTATTCCAGATGGGGCCTCACCAATGTAGAATAGAAGGGGAGAAGAACCTCCCTTGCCCTGCTGGCACACTTCTCCTAATGCATCCCAGGATCCACTGGCCTGCTTGGCTGCAAGGGCGCGTTTGTGGCTCATGGTCATCCCCCTGTCCACCAGGACCCCCAGGGCTCTTTCCCCAGAGCTGCTCTCCAACAGATCAGCCCCCAGCCTGTACTGATACATGGAGTTATTCCTCCCCAGATGAAGCACTCTATACTTGCTTTTGTTAAATTGCAGTAAATTTCTCCCTGCCCAGCTCTCCAGCCTGTCCAAGGCACGCTGGGTGGCAGCACAGCCTGCTGCTGTGTCAGCCGCTCCTCCCAGTTAGGTACTATCAGCAAACTTGCTGAGGGTCACTCTGTCCTTTCATCCAGGTTATTTATGATAATTATTATTATCATTGTTATTGTATAATACTGGACCCAGTACTGACCCTTGGGGGATGCCACTAGTCACCAGTAGAGGAGCTTGAGCTGCACCAATGAGCTGGCTGAATATGAGAAGCTTAATCACAACAAGGTGATATTTCCACTGTTTAGCAGCCAAAGTGAGTCACAGCAGAATATCGCCTTAGTGCTGCTGGCACAGAACTTGGTTTGATTTTCTGCACACTACATTGTAGATGTATCCTAAAACAACACTTCTCACTTGCTACTTAAAGTGCCATCCCTCCCACCCTCACCTTGTTCTCTGTACAAACTAATTTGCTGGGTTGTTTTTTTTTTTTATACAATAGCTAATTTCACCTACTGCATTTAATGTCATAGTAGTTAATACGTGTAAATCCCTGTACTTAGAGATAAGATAGTCCTTTACACCTTTTTAATCTATCTTTGTCATAGGTATGTTACTTAATAGTTCTGTCTTCCTATAGAAAATGAGCAACTTAAGGGAAATGAAACTTCTCAAAGATACATTTTCCTTCTGGCAGTCTGTGAAATACACCATAATTATTCTCTTTCAATGAATAATGTTTGAAAGAAAATGAACATTCTGTGCATCAAAAGGTATAATACAATGACACTCTCAACTGACTTGTAAATAAAAGGAAATAGTTTTTCTACTATGATCCATATTGCACAAAAACATATGTACATGCTTTATAAATATAAAACTAAATCAGTCTACCAAGCCATTTTTCAGGATCCTACTACTTCCTAATAAGAGTAAAACCAGTATTTCACAGCAGCAAGGAATTGTATTTATATTTCTAAAAGATTCAAACTGTGTAACAAATTATAGACTCCATTCTCAAGGCTGATGTGCCTACTTTTATGAGAAGGCTTTTTCTGAGCACAACATGGCACCTCAAGTAATAAAGAGTTCAACCTGAAGATTTGCTGTTGGGTGATCAAAAGAGAGGAAAAGACTTTTGAATAGCATAATCAAATCATGATTGTCCAGTCCACATTCTCTTATTAGGAAAACAGTGCTGTCTTTAAGAGCTTGGTAAAATGAATTTTCAGATCTTAACAAATAATGGGTGCTATGCACAATTTAACCAGAGTGTCTAGGAGAGAGTGCCATTTACCCCTGTCATTCTGGTGAACCTGCACATTCAGAATAAGGAAACAAAGCCACACAATCTTCAATAGCTAACATGGGACAAAGATATTTGAATATTAATACATCCCTCATAAGTATTCCAAAATCTAGGTTCTGAGTTAGAAAAACTACCAGTGACTTCACTTTCTCATGTTGAGCACTTAATCACTTTTCTCACCTCTACACCATGTCTAAACTCACAGCCTTAAGGTAAAACAAAACAAAACAAAAAAGCAGGATTTGGTTAATGTGGACAAACTGATTTTCCTTCCTTTCTTTCACCCTTCTGAAATCACTGCCTTCACAGAGATAAAAAACTGCTGATTAGTGGTAACAAATCACAGTATGAACAACAGTCCTCCACAGCTTCTGGAGGAATGACCAAAAACTGGGAACTACTCAATTAGTAGAAGTAACTTCTCAGTTACATCCTGCCTGAGGTAGATTCTGGATTTACAGGTAAGGTACTTCCACAGGGACAAATTGGCAAGGGTTCCTTGCCATTGTTGAATTTGCTACCTCACTAAAGCTAGAGATCAGCACCTCACACAGTGATGAGCTACACCATGCAGCTGCCTTTAGTGAGATAGCAGCTCCCACCATCTATTCTTCCTTGATATGTGGAGAAAATTCCTGGCACAGTGGCCAGTTGACAGTTGGGGCTAGACACAATGTCTGAATGCTGCAACACAAACACTCCTAAACCACAAAGATTTTAAAAGGTGACAATGCAGTCCAAATTAAAGATGGGGCAGATGGTGGCACCACTGGATGTTACCCTATTTCCAACACTGCCTATACAATAACCCCCCAAACAGGTGTTTCCCTGCTCAAATCCCCAGCATCTGGAAGCTATACTCCAAGCAGGGTCTGCACACAATGGAAAGATAGATCTGCCATGGTCCTTTCTGCTCAGTAGATTAGTGACTAGAGTGTTCACAAAAGATGTGGGACACATCAGCACCAGATCCATAGAAGAGAGCACAGTTCATCTCAACATGGCTTGTCTGCTTATCTGGCAGAGCTGTACCTGGTTCCCATCCATGTTCCAGGGACTGTTCATGTATTTAATGAGCTGTTGCCACACGCAGCATATACAGAAATCAATCTCAATCCCTACTCAGCTGGGAGTGGGGTGTCTAGCCTGGCCTATTACTTAAAGGCTCCACTTAAAACTCATGGACACAGAGTCATCTCCAGCAAGCATTTTTTTCTACCTACCCAAGACTCTTATTTAGCAATTAAACAAAATGTATGAAAAAAATCAAAATTTCATACAACAATAATTTTGCGTTATATTCCAAGTGAAAAAATTGAGGTATATAACTAATTGGAGTGGTTTTGTGAGTGAAATGGTCAAAGCATTTCAGATTCATGTAACACTGTAACTCACTTTATGTATGTTTCTTAAATTTACACCCTAGAACTATGGTAGTTTACTTTGAAATAATAATAGATTTTTCCAACCTTCAGACACTTAATGCTTTGACATATACCATCAGTGATTAATCCTAGTTAAGACAAGCACACATATTAATCCTCCTTCCTTTTTAACTTTTTTTGGGAGAGAAACAATTTTCCACAACCTTTTAAAATTTAACTTAGTTTAGTTTTTTTAAGAAACTTGTTTTCTTACTTTTTCCGATCTTTTTTTTTTTTTTTCTGAAAGGCATTCTCTTTGTTTATCTGACAGTTTTATATCAGAAATTTGGCTGAGAAAGCTCTCTTCACTTTTTCTAAGAAAGGCATCAACAGATCTTCTATTGCTGTGTTTGGCACTTCATCATTTCTCAGGTTCACTGTTCTTTTCCTGTTACTTTTCACAGAAACATAAGTGTCTATGTGTACTACTCTGGAGGGTATTTCCAACATATATGCTCTGTTTATATCTTTGTTTTGGATAGAGACATATACTTTAATTTGTGGGACTGTTCCTGAGAAAGCTTGAAAACCATTTATGGTCCTTTCTCAAATGAAAGGTCTTTGTACATCCCTGTTATCTGTTCTAGTGAGTCTGAACCTATCTCAGAACAGTGTGTAATTATGATTTCCTTTGATGTTTAATGATTAGTCACTGGTTTTCATTAGTTAAACACATTTCTGCTTCCTTGAATTCTGAATACCAAATGTATTACCTTAAGTTCTTAAACAGACATTGATCAACTTGTGTTAATTTACCTCCTCCTCTCTTCCTTGTAAAACAAATAACCTACAACACTGATTAGTAAAACTGGTAGAATTTTACTATATTACTAATATTTACTTTCATCAAACTATATACGTATGTGCACAACAACACCTTATTAGGATTGTTGAGACAGCAATTAAATGATTTTACTTAGGTGCTCTGTCTAAACAACATTGTTTCACTATGTTGAATGTCTTAACATAGACAAGCCGTGAAATAGCTATAATTAGTTATTTTTCTCTTTGGTAATGTGTTAATGACCAAACCCATCAAAATAAGATACAAAATAAGAGAGATTATCTAGATGTTACATTATCCATAGCACTTAATAAAAACATTATTACTGAGAGTCATTATGACACCTTATACAGTGTCATAAATAAACTAAATTCTACTGATAACAAATATACACTATGTGTATTCAGTGTATACTGCACATATACTGTATAAGTAGAGCACAATTTCTGACCTTTTCAATTGATTAAATTAATTCACAGAGATCTCAAAATTAATAATGTGTCAAGAATTTAAATGTATAGAATTATAAACAGCAAGGAGAAGGCACCTGGCAAGAGTGTAGTTTAAAAAAGATCTCCATAAATTAAATTAGTCTACTACCAGTTTTACTAATTGTGTTGTAGGGAAACTTTGCTCCAGTGCTTCCCATCAGAAAAGCTAAATGTGCAAGAAAATAAATAGCTAAGAACCGTCTACCCTTTTTTCTTGACAAGAGGCAATACAAGGGCAATTACACAACTGAGTTGACTGTATGGAGCCAGATGGCCTATATTCATCTGTAAGCTTACCTTGGCATACAAACTTCAACTCCTTGGCATCTGTGACAGTGGTTCTTTTATCTGACCTCTTCTTTTCTGTCCGACGGTGGCTACGTCTTTTCTTTGTCTCTCCCCAAAGATTCGATCCCCCATGCATGCTTGGGATGTTCAGAATTGCAATTCCTTCCAGAGAAATATTGATTAAGTCTAGCTGAATTCCATCACACTGATTAGCAGGAAGAAAAATGAAAGAAAAAAGAAGAGAGAAAGAAAAAAGCAAAAAAGAGAAAGAAAAATCAGAAAGTTCTACCTATCGTTCATCATTCTTAATAAAGTTAATGGCTTATTTAATGTTTACACCTAAAATATGTACTTATATTGTGAAAGGTGATATGAGGTAGGACTAGATGCTCATTCAGAAGCAAAACATGATTCCTATGTAGCTCCTGATTGCTTAAGTGTGGGACCATTTGGTAGATACTAGTTATCTGCTATATTCATTGACCCCAGTGAAATGTACATGTAGCTTCACTACACCTATTAGTAGAAAAATGTTTATACTACAAAATTTTCTGTAGCAGTAACTGGGGTTTTTATTGCCAGTTCCAGCTAAATTGTCTGTCTTAAAATTTTGCAGTGATACTGTCATTATAACAACTGAGTCCCACTGAATAGAAGCCCCTGCATACAAAACATATACAGCTTCATGGAAAAGGGTCTAAGGAGGCCCTGAGAACACAGAACATCACACAGATATTAGTTTTAATTCAAAGGCACAACTTGTACATTAACACAGGGCTCTGCCTGACAACTCCTACTGGGAGATAAAATTAAGTAAAACTGGGTACAGTGTAATGCTGACACAGCTACAGCACTTCTCATCCCAGAACCTCTATCAGCCAGTTCTCTGAAATATGCATCATTGTCAAAGGAAAACACAAGATATGGAGCTAAAGAAGAGGCATCAGTGCCTTAGTGTATTTATCCTGCTTCCTTTAGCAAAACTGGATATTGAGGCATTTTATAGATGTACATTGTTTTGCTAAAGCTGGCTTCAAATCATACCTTATAAAGGAACCATAATTTTCACTCCAGCAGAATGGTTCAGGCACCTTATCAGTCTGTTTAGTGAGCAGAGAAGCATCTTCTCAGGTGGCAGAAACCTACATTTGCAAACACAGTTCACCTGATATCTTGGACAAGCTGCACCTGAGCTTGATAGGACACATCTAGCCTCAGGCTAAGTCCTCCTTCCTAGTCCCATTATTTTAGGATCAGGAGAAGCTCCTAACCAATATAAAACACAGGAAAATAATGAAGACCCTCCACAGAATTAAAAAAGGACCCAATTTCATATTACTACAGTTGAACCTGCAGCTGGAAGGCAAAGCATTCTGTTCTACTTATTAATACACTGAACCAGCCAAAGTTCCAAGGATTTCTATACTTTCTATACCTTGGCTAGAAGTAGATGAGCTTCACATCTCAATATAGTTAGAGTATATAGCTATCCTGGCAAGTCACACAGACCTTCCATATAACAGTATATTCTACTGCAATATTCTGCAAGCCAGTAGAGGGTCCAGTCATGCATTCAAAACTGATTAAGGGTCCTATTTTGTAATTCCAATATACAATAAAGAAAACTAGAAAAAGAATCAACCATGCTTCAGTAATAGTCCACTGACACCTTCCAGCTTGCTTCTCTGAGGGTCACTGACATTTTTTCTTCTGTTCCTATAACTTTTATCACAGCTTTGAAGAAGAAAAGCTAAGTATGACTCAAAAAGAACTGCACATAATTGTTTACCCTAAAACTTTCTGAGATCACAAAACAGAACTCTACTTTAAAGCATTCTCTGATCTTACTTTTTCAAAGAAGAGCATGAATCTGGAGAGAGAACAATTTCAACATTAAGATTTCAATTTCGTATTTGCTCTTCATGAATTGGATTTTAAATCTGTGGATTATATTAACATAGGGAAATATTTAAAGTCAAAAGACATATCTGCAAGTTATTTGGTAGCTGTAGCAACTCCTGTAATTTAAAGTGTAACTTTTTAATCACACTTTTCTTACAAGAAAAAAGACATGGGTCTTCACTATTATTTTGGAAGTGACTTCGTGATTCTTCCCTATATTTTATATGTATTAAATATTAAGATGATTTATTTTACTAAAAATTCTGCTCATGTGTATGCTATACATTTTAGATAAACAGATATTAATTTCATAATTAAAAGTAATCTTGTGTAAATACCCTGCAGGCCTCAATGAATCAAACACATACTGTGTGTCAGGCCTCCCACTGTCTTCAAGTGGAATGTACTGGCTGGATAATTAGGTAGTACATATTTTTTAACCTTATTTGCATGCATATTATATCTTTTGCACACTGACAAGCAGCAGAAACAACAAAAGTCAGATTACCACAGGGAATTCCCACAAAGAAGTCTTCATTTCTTATAATTTGCAGCCTAAATTAAAATAATTTGATCTTTGACAAGGATGAAATGTCAAGCAGAAGGGGGTCCTCTACAAGCCACGGCCTGTGGCTTCTGAAATCTGCCTAATTTATGTCAGTCACTTCTTAATACATATTTAAGTATTACACGAGAAAGATGATAAATATGCAATCTGACACCTTTGGTATTTCCCTGCTGTTAATTTATAAAGGTCTGGCATCCCCCAAACTGACTGGAATTATTTAAATAAAAGAAGAATTGCGAAATAGGATGGCACAGAGTCTGGCTTCCATTTTCACTCAATATTGAACACAGCAGGTAGTACACTAAGACAATTATTTGACTAGGCCTCAGAATCCCATAGTGACAAGGAGCTTTGTGAATTAGTAAAGGAGGATTTCTTTTGTTCAAGCAGGCAAGAAGTTAACGCTACAGGTAGCTCTGCATAGTCCTAACACATTCATATGCTACAACAACAAAACACAGATGTGTTCTGCTCCTTTAAAAAAAACCAAAACAACACAACAATGCTTCTAAAAAATAAAAACATACTTTAAAATGCGAAGCATGCTTACCTAGACAAGAAATAAACACTTTTTCCTGGTTTTCCTGGCCTCAGTCTCTTTTTGAGCATTAACTTTGACACTTCAGTCACTATATGAAACATTTTAAGATCATCTCTAAATGGAGAACATACGTATCCATGCCTGGAAAAGGCTTTGTTGTGTAGACAAATACAATACCATGAAGGACTATGTGATCATTTAAACTCCTTTCCCCCACCCATTACTAGCAGGTGGTATATGAAGCTTCCTTTGGTTTCATGATGCTGTTACAGTGCTGCAGGTATGGACCATTCCATCCCCACTTAGACTGCATCTATGCCTACTCTCATTAAATACCCTTCATGTACCTTTCTTTTTTTTGTGAAGTGGAAAAAAAAAATCAAAATGCTCTGAACTTTAAAATTTTAAACTGCCTTTTCTGACACATTATTATTTTTAAAAAAGCCTTAATTTTGCTTTCTGTCTTTTTATTTTTTTTTTCTCTCCTTAACTTAATGAATTCCAATTTGGAATTAAAACCACATCTTGTTCTGGATAACATAAGAGTTTAGTGTCCAAACTTTGTTTTTCATCTTACACAGAAGAAAATACACAGATGTGAGACATGAATGTGCATCGTGAAAGCCAAGCTGAAAATATAGGGTTGAACAAATATTTGCCCACAGAATGTATGATCACCACCTCCCAGCTCAGTGATACTTAGTATTTTGGGGCTTTGTTCATTCAAAATTTGGCTGTAGAGCAGACACATCCTTTGTGCATTTTCTTCTGAGAGAAATGTGCTATCATACATCAAGTTCTCATTTACAGCAACATCCCCAAGCAAGGGGCAGCAGGTTAAAAATCAGATGAAAATAGCACTACTCCCAAGTGTTTATAACGTTCAAACAGGAAACATTAGATACAAGCATACTGGCAAGTACTGCCCCTTTAAATGTAATTTACTCATTGTAAATAAATCTATAAATACCTACCTGCTAACACTTCTTGTGTAAACATTTCTGAAACTTCTTCCCCAACGCTTTTTGTTCCTAATTATAAAACTGATCATAATTACTAGGATAGATGAAGTGAATATTATTAACAAATGTCTCATATACTGATAATATATTTTTTTAGTAATAATAATGCTATTGATATGAATTGGCAATAATGACACAACTGGTAACAGCAGCATTGCAACCTTGTAGGCTTTGCTTTGCTTTGGAATGTTACTGTTTCAGCACTTTCACTGCTTATAATTAAGTGGTTTATGATTACTTCTTAATATGTATCAGGACTAGATAAGATTTTTGCCAGTTAGAGATATTTTTTTGGGAAACTCTCTCTTCAATAAGCATGTAATTCAAAGTATATGTAACTTGCAGTATATGCAAAACAAATCAGCCTAGGTAAGAATTTCTTCCAGTAAGTAATCAAATGTTTTCCAGGCTACATGTACTGAAACTGTCATGTGTGAGGTACCATAAGTTTTTTTTGGTTTGTGCATGTGTGGGGGATTTTTTTTGTGTGTGTGTGTGTGTCTTTCTGTTTCATTTTCCCCAGGCTTTTTGTTACTTTATTTGTTGTTAGTTCACTGTTGTGTTGTTTGTTTTTAATCTAACATTTGTGGAGCACGTTTCCACTTTAAAAAGAAATATAAAGCATAAAAGACAAATCTGGCACCACAGGTCTTAGCAGTTACAGTCTCAGTAGTCTATGCTACCAGATCCATTGTCCCTCCAGATCATTTCAGACTCTCCCTTTCAGGATACTTGACCAGACTCTCATAGCCCTCACCATATATTTCTGATTGCCTAATGCTATTAAACAAATACTCCATTGGCTGTTCATTTTCTCATTACTATTGGAAAGGAAAGGTAACATAGTCCTCTTGAGAAATTATTTCATTATTCAATTTAAATTCTCAGGTTTGTACCTTCACTCATTTAATGTTTTTCATTTACTTATTTATAACTACCAGCCCCCCCCAAACTGTTTATGTAATGTAACCATTTATTCTATCAGCCATCAAAGTAGCAGTAGCACATTATTTCAAATTCCTATTTTGTCTGTAACTATCCTGTGTCTTGTCAGTTAATGTTCAATGTATAATGGAAAGATGATCCTGTGTGCAGAAAGAAAAGCTAGTTAATGAAGGAAACCTATTTTTTAAAAAAATATTCTTTAACCTTTATCCAGGAAAGTAAGTACAATTTTGTAGAATTGAGTTTTAAAGGTTATAAAAACTTGGGACCTAGAAATAAGAAGTTTTGGAGGGTTTAAAAAAATTATTATTATTATTATTTTAATCCTGCAGCAGCTCTCACTCCCTCTGACAGTCTTTCATTGTTCCATCTGACCTAGCCACACTCTCTATTGATTTCTAATGTTATATTTCACCTCTTGACCTTGTCTACTGTATTAAGACTTCACTAATCATCAAACTGAACTTTGTTCCAGTGTGCAGGGATACACTATAAATAGATATGATAAAAATAATATTTTGGAATATAGGGTCAAAAGGATGTGTACCACTTTGCCTTGTTGGATTCAGGCACTCTGCACCCTTGCTCCCTGCATTTCAGCCAAACTAGAACATTTCAAGGATAAAGGTAACAATTAGTTTCTTACTTCTATTTCTACAGATTCATGCAGCTTCTTACAGGTGGCTGAGAAAGTTTCCGAAGTGCCAAATTCAAAATACCAAAATTTGTTCTTCATTCTGAAATAAGAAAAAAAGAAAGATCTTATTCACTATCAATATGTGACAAAAGTGATCATCCTGTCTTCCATTATAAGTAATGGCAAAGGCTTGGGAACATGTGACATCCCATTTGAAATAGATGAGCTCATAATTTTCAAAGCTTAAATGTTGGTGTCAAGTTGTATGATATCCCCTAAAGGGATAACATGAATGTGTTAAACTGACAGGTTCAAATGTATCTTTGACTTTTCTTTTTCAGTGACTATCAGAATATTTTTTTGTCACTTAACCAGTGACATGCCTTAGAAAAATATATTGGTTTTCTTTTATGTCTTATACCTACTATACGATTTCTGATTCACGGTTAAAATCTCTATCCTGCAGAATACTAAAATGTGCAAGCAGGGCACTCCCACCATGATGAAGAGCCAAGAAAAAATGTTACTTAAGTTAGCTAAAGGTGAAGGTAAAAGCTTATTTTTCATATTGAAAGATGATATATTTGAAGAAAATAATAATCATAGTTCTAATAATTTTTAGATATTTTGCAGAAGAGCTGTATTACCAACTAATTAACTCATGGATACATTTTCAATGGGTGATGGAACTTGCAGCTTGAAGTTCATTAACAGATTCTACAGAAAAATAAAATTGGATTAAAGCTAGCAAACTGCTTAGTTTATCATGACAGCATGAAGAGGTTATACTTTTTTTTTCTTCTTAAATGTATAAAGACTGCACTTCTGTTTTACCAGATTTATTGAATACTGTTAAATGCCATAAGGACTCCAGCAGTACCATTTCAAATATGTATGTGTAGTTTTGTTGAACTCTCATGAGTAATTATGATTCTGTAACAACAAAAGAAAAAGCTAAACTAAAAAAAAACAAAACAAAACAAACCCAAAAACCAAAACAAAAAACCCCAACCCAACAAAACCCCCAATTTAATTAGACTTCATTAAACACACTTTGCCATCAGAGTATGAACAGAGTTCATCCACTTGTGGAAACTGTTCACTGAACAGTTGATGTTGAGAATCTACTTTGGGAAAAATGACATGTTCTCAAAAGAGATCCTACAGCCAGGAGGGCTCAGGTTAGATTCAGCTTCCAGACTCCAAGTCTGTGAGTGGAAATGGTCTGACAGATATTCCTGCTACACTTGCAGATTAGTTAGCACACTGAAATGCTGCCCTGGGATCAAATGCAATATATATGAAGAAATGTAGAATCCTATAATTTCCAAAGAAATCAGAACAAAGGCCTGAATTACTTTTTGATGCCTATGGAAAATCTGAATGCATCTATTTTGCTTCTACTTTCTACTTAGGAATTAATAATAATAATAATAATAATAATAATAATAAACCACCAACCTGATGTAAGCATTCAGAAATATACTTTGTCATTTCTTTTGATACTATTATCAAGATCTTTGACTTTGCATCTTCTTCGAGAACCCTTCCTACTGCTATTCATTTACTTTTACCTCAAATAAAGCATTTTTTCTTTATTGAAAAGCCTGCTTTACATTGATTTATTAACACTGTATATAATAAATTATTTGACTTGCAAAAAGATAAATCATGCATATATTTTACAGTCATTCAGAATATATTGTGTCAAATTAATATATTTTCAGTTCAGAAAAACAAAATCCAGCATTGTCAGTGCATTCAAGGTTTACTAGAAAATTTTGTTTCATATATCAAAACCTTCTAGAATTATATGAAAGAAGATTAAGTGCATTTATCAGGCGAGCTTTTGATGGTAGATGTAGTTCTTATCATTGTAATATACCCTGTAAGATTCTATTAGGCCAAAAAATATAGTTTTGTCCTCAACTTTTTCTAGTTTGGTACACCTTTCTATAAAGGCAACCTATACAGACAATTTTATTTATTTATTTGCAAAAGGATTTACCAATTTTACCAGACATGAATAGATTAGATTGTATGTCTTTATTGAAATGCACTATATTTCTTATTGAACAGAAAATTGTATTATAATTTTTCTTATACATACAAGACAAAGATAAACATAAAAAATCAAGAAAAATTATACTAAAATTTTCATAAGCAAGACCAGACTTTTAGTAAATATCCTAATATTTTTA
>JAOEGS010002413.1:3695-49985 GCA_025447755.1 Corythornis vintsioides
GAATAAAACTTCATGAGACAACCTTAAAAGTGGCAAACTGCTGCCACGCCATGCCATGGGAAGGAGTGGAATTTACCAGCCAATACAGGCCTTGGCTGAAATTCCCCATTTTAATTGACACTTATTTTTAAGAATTATGTCTTTTGTTCTCTATGTTTTACTTGGTCGCCAATTATTTTCTAAGCTTTGGCCTCAAAGAAAGTCCTATTACTGTGCCATGGGATGACAGTGTCATAAAGCAGCCAGCCTCAGTAAGCCTGGCCCGTGACTGTGCCTGAGCAGCACCCCACTCACTGAGCAGGGGCCCAGGAGCCCCTCAGCCTCTGAGCATCATGGCTGAGCCCAGGGCAATGTGTGAGCAGCCACTGCTTGCCCCGACCCCCTCTGACCCACTGCGCTGGTGCAGCCCCAGGAGAGGGTTTCTGGTGAGTGCAGTCTGTGCCCAGCATCCCCATGCAAACACCCACCACAGCTGAACACCAGCAGGCACCACCTGCACTGCTGCTGGGAACCTGCAGCCCCCACCCTGGGCCATGGTGATAATTTAGGGTAATTTCAACAAGGCTTTTTCACCAAACTCGTGCTGCAGCATTCTGTCTGCTTGTTTCCTAAGACAAGACCCACAGAGGCTGTTTACTCTGCCTGGCAGCAGCCCCCTGAGGGCCCTCAGGACCCATCCAGGAGTACTTGCCTTCTCTGCCTTGCCTTCCCAGCCTCCCTGCTGGGTTCAGCATTTCCAGCTCCTTCAGATGCTGAGGGAGGAAGACCAAAAGAAGGCAGAGCCGCATGTCTTTGCACCAGCATGGCTGTAAATACCAGCCCCTGTTTACTGGAAAAATGCGAGTCTGATGAATCAAGCTGCACTGGTTACCACACAGGCAAGCTTGCTGAGCACCTGTAGGTAGAAACAGGAATAGAAACTTCCACCAATACAGCTGAAATCAGAAACAACTGGATTGTTGTCTTGTACAAAGAGCTCTCCCAAGCTGGAATTCTTTCAGCGCTGTTGGAGGGCAGCAGGGCTGTAACTCTATCGGCCCCTTCCCCGGCCAGTAAAACCCTCCCCGTGTTATGAGGCAGGTGCCACTGAATTATGAAAACTCGCTTTATTTCAGCCCACGAGCTGGAGGTTTGCAAAACATTTCCCCTGCAGGAGTTCGAACAACGCCTTTCTCAGACACCCTAATTAGCTGTTTACCCCCCAAATGTTACTTTTTGGCACGACTCTCTCAAATGACCTCACTCGCTTTCCATGCAGGAAAATTTCATGTTTGGGAAATTGGATTATTGGAGGATTTACGTCTCTTGAGCAGTGAAAGTGGCGCTCAGCCCGCGGAGCAGCTGCTGCGGGGGGCGAAGGGGCGGCAGGAGCGAGGCTGCGATCGCGGGCGAGGCTCCTCCCTCCAGCGCGGCAGCTTCTCCAGCGGCCACCGGCAGGAGCGGCCGGGCCGGGTCACAGCAGCAGCTGGCGAGTCTTCTCGTATGTCCCCAGGAAGATGAAGCCTCCCAGGCTGATGGCTGCCATCCGGGGCACTACACCTGCGAACAAGCTGAAGGCAAAGAAAGGCGGTTTCAGCGGATGAGCTGCCACAGGCTGGCGGCAGGGGCTGTGGAAAACAAAGCCAAGAGAAATTCCCTCACTGTTTTCTCAAATTCCACCCCACTACTCACTGAAGGAACTTGTCTGGACTTTCATAACAGGGTACTCCCAAGATTTGTGATTTTTACCCCCTCTCCATGCTCCTCAGGGGTAGAAGCAAAGATGCAAGAGGCTGTGGGCCATGCTGCAGAAAGACGATCTCAGACACATCCCCATTAAGTGCTGCAGATGGATGGGAAGCATCCCATCCACTGCCACCCCATCCAGCTTGGGCACAGTGGCTCCCTCTCTGTGCCAGGAGCAATCTCACCACAGAGACAGCTCTGCTCACCACAGCAGCTTGTTCCCTGGGCCAGCAGGGAGGGAGCAGGAACTGCTGCACAGTCAGCTGCCACGATTTTTAGGTTCTTCATCCTAGTAATTCTTAGAAGTTAACGGGAAACTCGTGCAAAGCCAATTGCTCGACACATCTAAGCTTATCCTGGGTTTAACACCTTCAGGAGAGGCCAGTGCATCCTCCCGGGGGATCACAGCCTGCCTCTGCTGCAAGCAAAGATTAAACATTAGGCTCGAATCTGTTCAGCATCCCTCCGCTGATCTCTTGCCCGCACAGCAGGAGCCTTTTCCAGCACAATCTGGCTGAGCTCCGTGAGGCTTTCTCCAAATGCTGCATGGTCTGAGCGTGTCCAAGGTACAATTCCCAGCAAGAGTGGGTTGCATGGGGGATTCACACCCCTTGGGGCTGCTCAGGAGCTCCCTTCCCGTGCCCGGCTACTCACGCTGTGCCGGGGAAACCTCTGGCTGCAGTAACTCTGGTTTCTGTTGTAATGAGCTTTGCTAAGGAGCCTGGAGCACACAGGCAGATGGAAGCATTTTATGGCTTTACTAGACAGCAATTGGGTCTATTAGCATAATGACAGCTTTAAACCAGAGTCATTTGTAGGAGGCATGTATGGGCAGAGCACGGAGGGGCAGATCCGACGGCGCGGCGTCGCTCCGGGAGCTCGTACCCTGCTCCAGCACCAGGCTGCCCTTACCACCTTCATCTGCTCAACAGCCCACCCCAGGCACAGCTATTACACACACACAGGCCCCTAACTGAGTTACCCAGAAGCTGCATCCCTGGCAACCTCCATTACTAACCATCACTTCCAAGAATCCTGACCCTGCCACCCCCACCACACACTTCTGCCTTCCCACCTGCTGCTTGCGGCCTCTCCACGCCTTCCCCCCGTGGGTTCCCTACTGCAGGAGGGCAGAGCTGAACAGTTCTGAGGATGCTCCAAATCTGGAGAGCTGAGCTCTGCTGCAAGCCTAATATAAACTGGTCCTCACCTGCCCTCAGCAGCAGATGAGATATATTGTAGAATCATAGAATCCTTTCTGCTGGAAGAGACCTTCAAGATGATCAAGTCCAACCTTATTCCCAGCCCTATCAAAAACCACTAAACCATATCCCTGAGCACAACATCACCCAGCTCAAACACTTCCCTGTGACTTCACCACCTCCCTGGTGGAGTCCAGGCCCTTCCAATGCCTGGCAACCCGTTCAGTAAAGAAATTCTTCCCTGTATCCAGCCTGAACTTCCCCTGGTTCAACTTGAGGCCATCTCCTCTTGTTCTATCGCTTGTCGCTGGGGAGAACAGAATAACTCTCTCCTCTCTACAGCTTCCCTTCAGGGGCAATAATGTCTCCCCTCAGCCATCTCAAGGCTAAACAGCCCCAGATCCTCCAGCCTTTCCTCATAAGAGACATGCTTCAAACCCTTTACTATCTTGGTAGCCTCCTCTATACCCTCTCCAGCACCTCAATGTTTATTTTCTGGTGGCCCCAGCAGAAACCACCCTGGTGAGCACAGGTCTGCTGTCTGTCTGTATTTGCTCTGTCTGCAGAGATTTGACCTGACCCTCTGCTACTCCTGTCTCCCTGCCTGGGTTTTCTCTTTTGCTCAATCCACTCTCTCAGTTACTGGTCAAATCCAGCACTCAGGGCTCCACCTTCACCAAGAGCTGCAATGAGCATACAGCAGTGACAGGCAGAGACCAAGCACCAGCTCCAGGGTCCACAGAGCCCCACATTAGGAATGGCTCAGCAGGAGCCACAACTATGGAACTCCTGTTCCAATCCCAGGGTGAGGCCTGGTTGTAGGTGTGAAACCCCCACCCTGTGCCCTTGCCAACAATGTGCATGCCCTCTGGGGTGCAGCTCTTTGTTTCGGGGGTCTCAGCCCAGCAATACACCTAGCCCCACAGTGCCAGCAGCAAAGGTGTGTTTCTGAGCCACAACTCAGCAACCCAAAGGAAATTCTCAGTAGAGACTAACCAGTACCCCTGAAGTTACCCTTTGATAAAGACACAGCACAACAGGACACAGTGCTGAGAAAGGCACCATGTGCTCCACCACAAAACCTCCATATTACACCCCAGACCAAAGAGGTGGCCATGCTGAGAAAACACATTGCTTTCCTTTGACTACAGCTTCACCCAGAGCTGACTGCTGTGGGCAACCTGTATTCTGCCAAGCAGCAAGCCCTGGGCACAGGGCTGCTTTCACCACTCTCCTGGGTGAGATGTGGCTCTGAGAATGCTGTGGGTAGTCCCTGCCATGGCACCTCCACCCTGACCAGGAAGCTTTGCTGAGGAGCAGGGTACCTGGTGCAAACCATCAGCTCCCCCAGCTACACACAAGCTGGGACAAGGCATCTCACCAGATTTATCAGTCAAATAACACTCATCTCTTTCACCAGTGAGCTGTGAAGCTTCACCCATGGCTTTCAAACACCACCACCTGCTTGCAGTGGAGATGTAAACCTGTTTCCACGTGGATGGCTCAGCTACTCCACTGGCAAAAGGAAGATGTGCACAGATCTCCTCTCCCCATCCCTATCGTACCTCCTGCCACAGGCCTGGCTCCCTCCAGACAGAAAGGGATGTGAAATTTCTTGGCGTGGAGCAGAGGGATTTACTAGGTGCAGACCAGGAAGCTGAGCCCTGCTCTCTGGTTTTAATAAGGTGGCAATAAGCAACATGTTTTTCTGCCCTCAGAATTCCTCCTCTTCCAGTACGAGATTTATTAGTGAAGCCATAAATCATTTCACATTGCAACTGGCCAAAAAAGCCCGACGTTTTTATTGGTTTTGATTAATAGATTTATAATTGGCAGCAGGCATGGCAGCCTCTGCGTTTATTTTTCCCAAGACTTTCTTCCTTTTCCTCGCAGCTGACGCAGCTTGGCCTCCTTCACGTGTTACTTTTTCTCCAGATCTCTAATTGTTTTGATTTCAATGGAATTGTGCTTCCTCTGGTCCTAGTCCACGGGTACTATCTTTAGGCAGTTTCATTTTGGGTTGTTTAGAAAAGGGCACTGCTGAAATACCCTGAAAAGACCACAAACTTATCATTTTATTGTTGGCTGGGGACAGGAGGTTTCTATGCCCCATTCAGAGCTCAACTGAAATCAGCAGCAGATGCTGCTTCACTTTTCCCACTGCCCTTTCAAAACACACCCTGGAGTCCACCGAGCCACATAGGACCTAGAACTCATCCCCTGTCACGTCACCTCGTCACCTCCAAGAGCAAACCTGAGACAACCCATCTCCAAGCACTGCTGGGGGGCACAGCTGGATGTCTTCCTGGAATCGGTGTTCAGGAACTTCCTGCAATTTGTTTTGAATTATTTCCCACATGTGTAGAAAGAGGATTGAACTTTTATTAGCTGGGCAAGCAGAGATCAGATGTCAAGAGAAAACTGTCTCCTGCAAAGCTGCGACACACGGGCCTTCGGGCAGCAGCTCCCCAGTGTTCTAACAGCACCCTGAAAGCATCAGCCACAGCCAGGAGCCTAAAAACCCATGGAAGTTACAGTGAAAAGCCCCAGAAAAGCTTCCACAACAACCTCTGTTTCAGGTGGGACACGAGCTCTGCCAAAGGGCTGAACCTCGTGGAGTGAGGAGCAGTTTAATAGAGATACTCACTCTGAATGGCCAGTAACTGTGTGTCATGCACCTGCAGAGGGCAAGGCAGAGTAAATGAAGCAAGTGTCTTGAAAAATCAGATGTGATTTATAAGCTCGTGACACCATAACTGTTCTTTCTACTAAGGAGTCCTTCAGCAGAGGATTTTCCATTCACAGCTCTGCTCCAAGGTCAGAAGAGCAATCCTGTGTCACAGCTGAGAGACTGGACTGACAGTGCCCCAGACTTCCACTGCTTGTCAGAAGAAAGCCTGGAACTCTTCTATGCTCTGGCCACAGCAGGAAAGCTGCTGAGAGCTGCTCTGCAGCTGCTCAGACTTTCTCTTTGCACTCGAGCCTGTCTCAGGAGATGTGTTTTTGTAACGCCTGCCTCAGCAGAGAGAAATCCAACTGGGCCTGTGCTCAAGCCCAGAGCTGACAGAAGGCTCAAGGGACAAGTCAAGGAAGCACATTGCTCCCTTCCTTCTGCTTCAGTTTGTCCCTCCCACTGGCACCACACCACTGTCACCTGCTCTCATCTTGCTTCACAGTAAGAACAGTGAATATAAAAGAACAGAGAAACCTTGGTGGGGTTTCCAGATTGGTAGGAAATTGCCAGGAGGAGGAAAAGACCATCCATTAAGGGACACGTGGATCCTGTGTTGCCTTTCCCTGACATCTCAAGAAGGGTGATTCACACACCTCAGTGGGAAACTGTGGTGCTCACTGCCACAAGACTTGCACGCCTTAAGTTTAAATGGATACAAACCACAGGTTTTTGCACATATTCATGGAGAAAAGCCCATCACAAGTTATTAAACACAAAGCCACCCTCAACTCCAAAGCCTGGAGCTAAGCTCAGGAATTGTACCAAGGACATATTGCCAACAGTGCCCTGTTTCTGTGCTCTTTCTCAGACACTGCTCCCAGCCAGTGCTAAGGTGAGGACACTGGACCTCCCTGGAGGGACGTGTTCTTTCCTAGGCTTTTATATGATAGTATTTCAATCTAATCAGACCATCCTGTCCTTTCCCACCCTTGACACACACAGGAATACACCACCAGAGATGGAGCAGGTCCTTACCCTGACAGGCCTTGTGTCCTCCAGATGCCACTGAGAGCAGTCAGAACATTCCCTCTGGCATTGCTGGAACCAGCCTGCACCACAAAAAGAGAGATTGGAAACTGCTGGCAGAGAGGACAGAAAACCCAGTGCCAAGCCCTCCTCAGAAAAGACACATACACACAGTCAAGCTCAACAACCATGAAAACAGAGAGGAATAAAACCCCATGGGCTGTTTAACTTCAGGTATCTGAATCTGCAAGGATTTTTCTCCTGAAGACGATTCCAGCCCAAGCACAACCACTTCTCAGACAGTTCCTTTGGGAAGAGGCCAACAGAGCAATTCAAAGACAGGAATCCACCAGTTTTATTAGTTGTGCATGCAGTACCTGTTCATATCTAATCCTGCCTTCCAAGACAAGAGCAGAAATCATTTTTCAGTAGGTGCTGGGTTTCATTCTGCAGTGATCATGGAGAAACTCTGGGAATACCCAAGCCATGGACCCAGCTGGCCTCCTTCACTCTTACCTTTGCCAACATAATTCTTGTCTTCGCTACGTCCAGAGGTGTGGTGACTGCAGCTGCAAACCCACCTGAGCAAAATAAAACACCAAACACAAGTGAGACATTGTCAGGTGAATATGAATTCCACCCTGCCTACAATTCCCATGGCTGTAGCCTACACTGCTCCATTATTGCTGCCTACAGCACGTTCCCTCACACCAGAGTCCAGCTACAGGCATGGTTATTGACAGTCTGTGCAGAGTGGTTGATTCCTGTCTGTTGGCTTAAGGAAGCAGCTCTGTACTAGTTAACTGTAAAGCCAAACAACCCCACTGGGGTTCCTGTCCTTTTGTTTTGGACTCTGTAAATATATGAACATACAAAGGTCGGGAGGATAGCAGATTCCACTGCCAACACCTACAGACAAGTCTGGAAGGAAGAACCTGCCTCCTCATTTGCAGAGATGGGAAAATAAGCTCTTTACACTGTGTTTTGCCTTGAGAACCAAAGTCTGATCACTCAAATGCTAAAAAGATCAAAAGAGAGAAAAACTGCTCTGCATCCAGAACACTCCCACTTCAGGAGCTATCCACGAGATACAGACACACTGGATCTGGACTTCAACTGTTAGACCTGTGACTCTCTTTCAAGGAAAAAAAGCAATCCAGTGTTTGGAGGGAGTTCACCTCCAACAAATGAAATCAGCTCTGCTTTGGATAACAACAACGTGAAGCTGCCCAAGGGTCTCTGGAAATTGTCAGAAGTCTGCTGCCTCGAGGGGCATCTTTCCCCTCACGGGTGTTTTTGTTCCCTCTAATCACTCCCAAACTTCACCCTTGGAGCTCATTACTTTCACTTGGAGCAGCCAGCTCAGCTGTGGCTTTCCTCCTGAAAGCCAGAAATCCCCAGTTTATCCATCTGCATGTCTATCCCACAGACTGTGTGTGTCTCTGTCTCTGTTTTAACCCTGTGGCTACAGCCTGGTCTCTTGTGCTATCCAGGGACAAGATTTTCTCCCAGGATCTTATTCCCTTTGCCTTATTTCCCCATTCTAAAATTTGTATCTCTCTCCTTCTGTTCACAGTATTTCAAGAAAGTCATTCATGCTGAGGAAGAACCAAAGGGAAGGAAACTTTATAAACACAGGAGTAGCCCAGCAGTAAGTGGGGGAAAAAAAGAAAAAAAAAAAAGAAAAAAAAAAAGAGAGAAACTTGTTCTGAAATCTTTCTTCTTCCATCTGTTTTGTTTTGGTTTTTTCTTTGGAGCTTGTAAAAATCCTGTATCTGCTGCAGCAGGGAACAAAGTGACTCTGAAGACTGAAGCCTACACAGTGCCCAGGGAATAAGCTAAAAATATTCTATTTTCTGTTCCAAGTTTTTAAATTGATCTCTCTTTTCTTAGAATGGGAGAGGGAAAAATTATTTCATCTAAACTCTGTAAGTAATGAAAAAATCCACCTTTCCTAATGGCTTGTGTCTGAACCTGCACCTCTCTCAGCCACCTTAGCTTTAACATACTAAAGCCCTGCTTTATGCCAGAAGAGAGGCTGGGCCAGCTGGCACTCCAGCTGACTCCTTGCAGTTCATGAAGCAATGTCCCAGGACAGCTCAGGAGGTGCAGTAAAGCACAGTCCCCTGTATCCCAAACAAGGAGAGCAGGGAAGCTGAGGCAGCCAACAGCCCAGACTGCCTTGTTTAGGAGCAGCTTCTGCTCACATAAGGTCAGCCCATCCAGTTCACTCTTTCTAGCACTGATACCTCACTAAAAAGCAGAAAATGGGTTGTATTCAAGAAGCCAAAGCAGAAACGATGAGCAAGCTAAACTAAATTCCAGCCCATTCTTGGATCTTCTTTAAGGTCAAAAATCTTTTTATTGTGAGCCAGTTTTTGAGGAAGTGACCCAATGGCTTTGAGAGAATGGTCTGGATAGAAACTTTGGTACTCATGTCAGCCATGTATTTTTAGAACAGTAAAAGTAATCTCCATGGAAAATAGTGGCTTTACAAGTCTGGATATAGAAGCCTTTCCTTTGCCCAGACCAGGATACAATTAAACAGTGAACCACATGGCCATCAGGCCTGTATCAAGCAAAAAATCTCAGTGCATCACTCAGTATGGAGTTGATAGTAACACTTTAGTCAGATTAATTTAATTCCCTTATCAGGTCACAGTAAACTTTTTATGCATTTGCTACTAAGAGATTCTTATAGGCAGAAGCTTCAATCTTGGCTGACAGAGTGATTAGAACAAACCCAATTTATCCTGATATGATGTTGCCAAATTCTTATCAGAAAGGTTTAATCAAGGCTGATTCATTTTCACTTTTTTCTCCAGCTATCATCTGGATCTTTCAGACTCTTCTATTATTTCAGTGTTTCTTTTTTTCCTATCACTGGGAAGTATTTGGTACAGATTTACCAATCCATCTAGAATGACAACAGCAACAAAAAAAGATGCTTCATAATCACAACAAGCACGAGGCTAGCAGCTAAATTAAATGCAAATTTGCATATGCCTGACAAAACCACAGCATTAAAGCTAGAATTTGTTGGGGCCCACATTTTATCAAAGGCAATGAGCCTGACAAAAGGAATTTGCTCCAGTCTTAATCTGAAGCTACCAAGGTAATTTAGAGTGACCTCTTCCATGTTAGCACACAGGTAGCCAGGAACAGGCTACAGCACTAGTGAGGTCCTGCTCAGTCCCTCTTGCTGCATCAAAGAAATTAAAATCTGACTAATAATATTAATACCACAGATACAAACTAGTACAGCCAGTGTCTGCTCATTTGTATCAGGAGAGCTGTACACTTCACTAATACACAGCAAGGCCCAACAGACCTTTAAATCACTCCTTTAGTCTCCTCCTGCATGCAGTGTATTCTCCAAGAGCTGCCATGTAAGGCTGGGGTCTGCTCAGCTAGTCAGCAACCAGGAAAAGCAGGTGTCAAAGTGTAAGATGGGCAAGAAAGACCCAGACACATGCAGCCTTACAATTCTGATCACTTTGGCTCCTCTGCAGAGCTGACAGAGAACAAGGCACCTTGTGCTCAGACAGACAGACTCACCAACTCATTCCTCCTTTTTCCCTTGCCCTAGAAGGATCTGGCAATGATCTGGGCTCAGCAAGTAGGCAGAAAGGTGGATTTTCACACAGGAGAAGGCTCTTGGCTTGTTAATACTTCTAACAGAGTGACAAACTCCTCTATTGGGAAAAGAAAACTTCATGCCATAGTGGAAAATTCATCACCTGCCTCTCAAGACGTTACAATGGACACTGTATATTCACACATCAGCTCAGCAGCTAAACTTTACCAAGCTCAGGGTGTTAAACAGAAAATCCCTGTGCTATTCACACTTTCCCAGTGGCCAGTTCTTGATGGAAGCACTAGTGACAGACATCTGCAGAGAATGATTTACCTTTATTTGGCAGTAAGAATAAAGTTGTGAAGACTTAAGACACTCCCCTAGGTTCTTGCTGGAATTTCCTCCCCTTTTGATCTGTCATATGCAAATAAAAACTGAGAAGCAACAGAACAGAGTGAAATACTTCACCTGAGAACAATAGGTAACCCTAGGTCCTCACAGTTAGGTGGCTGACTGTGGAATTTGCTGCTGCTGCAGGGAAATGTTTCACAGATTCTTTGACACACTCCTCAAATAAGATCCTATGGAAGGGAGAAAGATAAGTTCTTCTTCAGTCCCCATGAGTTTTTCTTCTGTACCATTTTAACTTCCCTTCTGAGGTCCCTTCCAGCCTAATCCGTTCTGGGATTGTTTCTAAAGGGCCCAGGGAACTATTCTGGACATCACAAGGGCTCCTCCTGACTCTGTGCTTCTAACCAGACCCCTGACACTCTCTTCTGCAACACTAGCCCAATTCAGTAGCTCAAACTCATTTCAAGAGATGACAACTAATGTCTTTGCTCGAATAAGCCCATCTTAGTGAAAGAAAAAAGTCCAGGATGAGCTGTATTATTGCCTGTCTTCATTACTATTTCCTGAACTGACATCTGATGGTTACCTAGGACTGATTCAGAATTGACTCCCCAAACTAGGTTGAAAAACTGATTTGCACATGCCTCACAGCAGCCTCTTATACTTCCAAGTTCACAAACAGTCTTTTTCAGAAATCAATCTATCAGTTCTTATTTGAATTTTAATTTTATTGATATTAATAATTTAAGAGGAATTTATTCTGGTCCTTTACCACTGTGGGAATGACACCTGCCAACTGGAGAGCAGAGACCCAAGAACCAATTCAGATTTCAGTAGAAATACTAAGAGACAAAGCACTGCTCCCGCAGCCATTTCACCAGTTGAGGGTTAGAAGCATGGTCCAAGCAGAGACTGCAGGGAAATCTTGAGAACTACTCAAAAATGTATTCAGAGCTATAGAGTTAAAGAGGCTTTTAGACACAGTGTGTAATCTTGTCAGAGCCAATTAGATCAAAACAAAAGTGATGGGAAGTCCTCTCTGTTAATGTGCAAAAAGCTCTCGTTAGTGCTTTATTATTCACTAGACTTGCACCTCCATTCTCCGTGACTTTGTCACCACAGAGCATTAATTATTAATGTTAAGCCACACATTTTTTACAGTAGGGAGAAAGAAGGTGTCTAACAGAGGCAATTTTCAATTGCATTAAATGGACACTCATGTTCTCTGACAACTGGAGATTGCCTTGCTGCTCCAGGGCAGTGCTTTGCCTTCCCAACAGCTAATACCCGGTGGCAGGATTTCCCTGCCACTGGCCCACTTCCATGGAGGACACAAGTCCCCTGCCCTCCCCCCCCGCCCCAGAAGCTCTTCTGGGATTATCTGCTCCAGTACAGTGGAGGGCTGGGGTGCAGTTATCCAGGCAGGCCGTGTAAGTAAACCCAGAGAAGACTGGAGCGTGGAATGCAACCACAATCATGCCTGGCTTCCCCTCAGCACGAGAACACGCTTCCCTGCTCTGCCTTCAGCCTGCCAAAGCCTGTGCCCAGCTCTAGACTGGCATCCAAACAGTTCAGACATGAGGCAACATTTGGTTCAAATGCAACCTCAGGCTTAAGAAGTCATGTAGATCTACCCTTGGGCTCCTCCCCACTGGCTGCTCAGATATCACCTTCTCACTCCCCCTCTGCTCCAAACATCTCCTCTAGTTAACACACTAGAGATGATGATGAAGCCGGACAAGGCCTCTGGGGATTAATTATTAACAGATGAGACAGAGATGCCTCCAAATCTCTGATATTTATGTTCATGCCTATTAGATGCCTATAAAAAGCCCACGGATCACAGCCATACATCTTTACCCATGTGCACTCAAGGAGGAAGAGCTGGGCCTCTCACAGCACTCTGGCTCAGAGCACTGCCATTCCACGGGCACTGGGGCTCGAGCTGTCGCTGCTCTGTTCTGCCTTTGCCAAACCAGCAGTTGTGACTGAGCTAGGAACTAACCCCTGCACACACACGTGTGTCTGTTTGTGCCATAGAGGGAAGCCAAACAGGACTTTTCTTTCAGTTTGTTTCAGCTTATTACCCTGCCCCTCAGGACCTCTAACATATTTTTAGCAAGTATTAAATTCAAGCAAAGAACCCAGGAGAAAAGCAAGTCTGTGTGATCTCAACGTCCCTCTGCTACCATGGTGGTGTTTGACAGCATCTCTGTGTTCAGATGTTGCTTTGTGGATAATCTCCTTTAAAATCATGTTACAAACACACATCCATCTTTTTGTATTCATCAGGTACTGATAAGGTTTTGATTTCTTTGTTTTGGGGTGGAAGGAAAAGGATAAAGAGTTGGGTCTGGTTTTTTAATTCCCTGGTTTGAAGCTCTATGTAGGTAGTTAATTTTTAACTGTGGAATCCACTCTTCAGAAAGCAGGAAATTATTTTTCCACCACCTCCATTCAGTAAGAAGGCTAAATATTTTCAGTGAAATAGAATGGATGTGGTACCAGGTTAGATCAATACAGAACCTGCTTGTTACATGACTGCAGAGACGCAATAGAGATGGAAGGAGAAGGTTCTGATCCAAAAAGAGCTGAACCTTGTGAGCTTTGAGGAAGGTCCTTAAAGGATACATAAGAAAGGAAGTTTAAGATACTGTTAGAAAAAAGAATAAGAAAACAAAGAACAGAGAAGGAAAGCCAGGCTGGAGGAAGAGAAGCTGGAAGGATAACCCAGCAAATATTTATCATCACTCATTACAACACGATCCACAAAATAGGACTCCAGCTTTGCAAAGATGTGTACTTGGGGAATGGAGCCTGTGAAGACAGCTAGGCTGAACTGTCTCATCCACCACCATGGACCTGGAAGACTCTGTGCTGCTCCACAGTGTCTCCTCCAGTACCATGTGAGGTCTCCCCACTGTCTGTCAAAGTGAAGTGTTTGTGCACTGCCATGCCTCTGGAAGCTCGTTCTGTGATATTTCTGCTAGCAGGCAAGTGGACACTACAGAACATCCATCAAACAGTAGCAAGTCCAAGCACAACTGCTCAGAATCAAGACATACAGGGAAGGAAATGGAAGCACTGAGTTGGATTTCCAATTGAAGCACCAAATTGGACTTCAGGAAATTACTCCATGAGCCTTGGGTAAATCAGATAACCTTTCCAGCTCTCTGAACATGCCTGAACACAGTTTTTGTATCAATCTGTGTAAAGAAATGAGCAGAGCTAAATTAATGATCCTCTATCACACCTGCAGAGGTACAGATTGCATTTTAAAGCATTTCTAGTCTGATAGCTTGTTTTGTTTCAAAACAAAATGAACAATCTGCTTCAATTGCTCTGATTTTGTCTGCATGGATTTGATGAAGTTAGTGTAAAATCCAACAGCAGAGCGAATTTTAAGCAGAATAAACCTGATTTCCCATCACATAAACAATACAGCTGAATAAGACCACAAGAAATCATCTAAAATATCCCATCTGCCCCCAAAAGGAATCAGTTCTACCTAAACCATCCCCTCACAGATCCTATGCCCCATCTACTAAGCTGTGTGAAGCTGCAGCCAGGCTCCCTTCTGTCAGCCACACAGTTATAAGAGCCCCGCAAAATGAAGCCTCAGTCTCTGCTAGAATTCTGCTATTAATACTTCAATTCCTAACAGAGCTTATTTTTTTTTTATTACATACGATGTAATGGCTCTGATTTTGTAAGTCATCAAAGAACAAGCTTTGCTTTTGATAATCACTATTTCAAAAAATGCTGTAATTTCTTTTTAAACAGGATTTATTTTTTCCACATATTCTGGTTTAGAAACTCAACATGTATTTTAGCTCCTTGGAGAAAAGCTCTGGCTACTCATCTCTTAACTACTAATCTGTTTTTTCTATTAAGACAGTTGAATCTCTCCTCCCTCAAATTTGTCAGCTATACTGATGAGTCATTAATTGATCCCCCCTCTTTTTCTTTTTTTTTGAACCAACTACAGTAGGCTGAAATCAAGCAAGAAGCCTACTGAAGAATTCAATTAACTTCTGGCTTGTTTGGTAATAAATAGTGCAGTATTGTATTCTGCCACTCTTTATTCTCGTTGGAGTGTCTGGAGATTGCCCAGATGTTTCGTCCTCGGGTTTTTTTTGCTGCGGAAGGCTTTTGCCTCCGGGCTGTGCAGCACTAGCCCCTGCTCTCCTGACTCTAGTTAATCTACATGGCTGTCAGAGCTGTCACATGAATGGTGAATCATGGCCTCTCGCTGCAATCACTTCAGCCCCTGGGGAAGTGCTCAGAGCAGACAGCTGCACAAACCCCCACCCAAGCAAAGTTTCTCCTGGATGAGGATTTTACAAATCAACTTTGAAATAATGGCAAAGCCTGACTGACAGGCCCCTGGTTTTTAAATAACAGAAATTTGTCAAAAACAAATTGGTTGTCTTTCAAACAGACACCCTGTTTGAGCCTTTTTTTTTTTTCCCCTTCTCTTTCCGTCGCTGACTTTCCTATTTCCAAACAACAACTGGATCCATTTTCTTCTAAACAAACTTGAATTACAAAGGAATGTTGTTCTGCTATACTTAATAGATTTGCACATTTTTCCCTTTCTTCTTTAGTCTTTCCCAGTATAACATATAATCCTTTGCACCTGCAAAAGCTCCACAGACTGCTGACTGCCAAGAATCCACCACGTGACCCTGCTTCCATGACCAGAGATCCTGTGTTTAAAGAGAAAGGAAAATAAAAAGTTATTAAATGTTTGAATCTATCTGATCCCCATGTGAGTTAACTCCAAGGATGGGAACTTAAGTGAAAAGCTATTTTTGTGGCATTTTTCAGTGATGTAATAAGTGATTTTTCCCAAGGAACTTGTGTACTTGAACGAGCAGATGGAGTGAGAAAGATGTCTGGAACTGAGGAGGGCTTGAAGCAAATTGCTTTCAGGGATTTCATATGTATGTATTTAAGCCTGTGGCCATGCAACTTTGCAAATATTTTGTGAATTTATTTTCTTTTTGGCAGATAAAACAGTGCAAAGCAAAACACTGAGGGGCATGCAAGAACCAGCATCGATTCAGCCCAGAAGTACCAAACACTCCCATTTAAAATGAGCAGTCCCCAGCACAGCGAGATAGAAGTCACGTTTGGCCCCCTACATTTCTTACACCAACCCTTCCCTTCACATTCCCCAAAATCCCCCACCACTAAGAAATTACTCTTATCACTCCCATTAGATCCTAGAGCAGGTGTGTCTGTTTTTCACTTGGATTCATTAGGGACCACACACCCTTCTCCTCCCTGCTGCTCCCACACACCATGCTCCAATCCATTAGCTCCCAGCATCATTTAAACGAGCCCATTTAAAAATACCAACAAGAGCAGTGCCTTCTAAAAAACACCTATGGAGAAACACTTCAAACAGCTTGATGAGCCTGATGCCTGTCAGCAACAAAGGCCAATGTGTGCTGGGATGGTTTTTATCGAGCCATCTACAGTCACTTTGTTCTCTCCTCCCCTACTCAGCTCCATCAGCTCTTCCCCATCTCCTGAAATGCTTCACATTGGAAGTTCTCTGGAGGAGTCGTTTCTGGTTTATGATCTGAGAATCAGTGCTGAGCAAAACAACAGGGGATCCATGGCCCTTCTGAGGCCTACCACAGAGAAATCAGTGCTGAGCAAAACAACAGGGGATCCATGGCCCTTCTGAGGCCTACCACAGAGAAATCAGTGCTGAGCAAAACAGGACAAGCTCCATGGCCCTGCCGAGGCCTACCACAGAGAAATCACTAATTTGATGTTATAGCTGGGGCACTATCTGATGCCACATTACTTCTATGCTATAAAATCTTCTCTGCAGCAGCCCAGTAGCTGTGCTAGGCTGGGACACTGCTGCAGGGCTCCAATACAGCCACTTTCCACTCGGCACGAGAACTCACTTCTCTCATCTGCTGACTCTTCATTCAACACACTGTCCCTGTGACTTGCTTCTTCCAGCTTGGCTGGTGGTTACGTTTCAGTTGAATGTTTTAAAAATCAAACTGTTCGAGCAACAATGGCTAGCCACAGTGTTGTTTGGTAACCTGCCACTGCTAAATAGCTGCAGCTCTGCTGAACGTAAGCACTGAAGGATTTCAGTCTCTCTAATGCTAGCCATTCTTGTCCTGGTGCTTTTAGTACAGGCTTCTATTCTGCTGTCACCCGCAGCAGAAACTAATTTTCATCTCATAAATAAATAGGGATTCATAATTCTTCAAACTAATATTTTCTGGAATAAATTACACTCTTTAGACATATTTTTTGGTTGCAACTCAGGCTGGCTGGCGGACACATGCTCCCTCAGACAAAAGGCACCAACAAAAAGCATCTAGGTATTGCCAAAGTGTAAATCACACCTTCAAAACCCATTTCCAAAACACTTCAGGTACTTAAGAAACCTCAAACTGAAAGTCAGGGTTTAGAAATGTAAGTGCTGGAGCCACTTGATAAAAAACTAATTACTGTATTTTTTTCTCATTACATGTTTTGCAAATGTCTAAGCATCTATAACTAAACCCAAGGATTCATAACAGTTACTTCTTTCATGAAAAAAACCAAACCAATAACAAAACCAAACCAAACCAAAATAAAAAAAACCAAACCACCACCACCATAAAAAAAAAAAAAAAAAAAACATTATGGAAGATCTGCTGGAGAACTAAGAGGAAAACCAGCACATTCATACAGACATCCATGACTTTGCCAGAAGCCCAGCTCAGTCATGATGGGTTTTTATGGTAATGCCATTGTCCAAAGATGCAGGAAAAGGTCATTCTTATTCCTTGGCTCGTAGCTCTGAAATCTAGTTTCTGATAAAGCCTGGCTTCCCAGCACAGTTCTGCACAAAGAGGCTCTGCCAAGCAAGGCAAACGGTGATGAATTCCCATCCGTTATGCCTGCAAATTGACAACAGGTATTTGCAACAGTCATGCAATGTGGAAAATTTTTTAGAAGGGTGGAGCCAGGAACAGTTCAATTAAATTAGGGAAAAGTAGAATTGAGGCTGGAGAACAGGAAGAAAATTTCCCAACAGTGAGGTCTGCTGAACAGCAGGGCCAGCCTCCCCCGGGGAGGAGAGGAAAGCCCTCTCCTTTGAGTCATTTAAAAATAGACTGGAGAAGGCACTCAAGACTGTACTGTAGGGAATAATCCTGCATTGGCAAGGGCAGGGCAAGATGACTTCATGCATTTCTTTCCATCTCTGATGTTGGTGATTCACCCAGTGCTCCAAACCTGAACATGCAGAAGAGCAAGAGAGAAGCAGGGCATGAGGACATCATCCTAGAGGAAGCCAAGATGAACAAGTGTCACAGGGTCAGCAGGACTCTGTTCCAAATTCTTTCTAACCACACTCATGCTGGAGGCCAAGTTGATGTGCTGAAGGTCACATGTTTTCTCTCTCAACCCACAGACCCACTAATTGACAGGGCTTTGTGGTAAATTAGGCTTTCAAGTTCTTTCTGGTTATTTGCAGTCATACCGTGTTCAGATAACACTGCCATCCTGCATGCTGCTCAAGTTCTGAGCAGCCCTCTACTTGTGGGGACAACACCAAGAGCTCAGGTCACCCAGAAGACAAGTGTCAGAGGCCCCTGCTCAAGGCCTCCAAATAGAAGCCTGGCAACTACACTGTTTTTTTCTACACATGCTCCCAAAATATGAAACATAAACTGGAAGTTACAAAGAACACAACTGCAACAATTGGATCAGCCTGGTTTCCTCACCACCAGCACCAAATAGCTCCTACCTGCTTACCCTGTGCTGCTCCTGCAGAAGGCTGCAGGAGATAACAAGACTTTTGCAGGGCAATCCCCATTCCCACTAGTACTCACAGCCTAGGAAAGCAAAATGACAAGGAGCAGTTACATGAAAGCGGCCGCCATGCCAAGCCTGTGTCATGTGTATTCTATTAAGCTGCAAGCTGAATAGAAGACTTTGTTTTCCACTTCAAAGGACCCCATCCCAATCTCTTGCTCTTCCCTTATGAATAACAAATTGGAAATAAATCTTCTGGCTGAAGAGCATGGAAACTCATACAGTTGGGGCCCTCTGCAGCTTCCCAGCTCAATCACATGCTAATTTTTTTTGTAAACACTTTTATGTGATATATATGTAAATCTCGCTGTGCATTGCTGCACCATGTAAAGCAATACAGTGGGTGTGTCCTCGAGGACTGGGACACAGTGGGAAGCCTGAATGCAGATTTCCAATTATTCACAGGGATAATATTCACAGAGAAGTGTTAAGGTTTAGATGTGGGCTGAGCCTTAGTTTTCTTCCCAGCTATACCATTTCATACTGTCCCATAGGCAAGTGTCCTCTGCTGCTGGCTATAAATGTTATTTAACTCATTTGATACTGAGAATACAAGGGCATCCCATTTTTGCTGGGCAGAAGACACACTGGAAAAGTGTCTCTTAGGATATACCAAAGGCCTTTCAATCTAAAAACAAACAAAAAAGGAAAATATTACCACCACCTTTGAATACAGGGGTGAGACAAACATGGGTTCCTCACATGTTGAGGACACCTGGCCTCCAGATGGCCAAGAACCTTTGACTACTTCACATAACTCCTTTCCTGTGTGTGCCTGGCACCTTTGCCCTATGGCTGTGGTAAGGGTTTGGGGCAGAAATCACCTGTCAGCTTTGTGCTCCCAGTGCAGATGGGTCTTGGTCTATATTAAGGACACCTAAGCTTTCGTGAGCCAGCTTTCTCAAACCTGATCACCAGCTCAACAACCCAGCTGCTGCAAGAAGCATCACAGAGAATGAGACCCCTCTGCCTTGCTATTCTTCAGGCATTAGGAGGCAAGCAGAACTCATGACACATGCTAAACTTGAGGCTTGCAGCTGAGTAAATGCCACAGTTCAATCCAGTGATAAGCATCTGGAATACTGCTACATAGCCCTCTGTCCAAGGCAGTTCAACTTCCTGATAAGAGAGGGGAGAACAATCTCTCCCAATTAATCACATGGATTTGTGTGCATGTGCAGCCCTGCAGTTCAAGTGAAAGAAAAGCAATTTGTTTTTGCTACTAGGTATTTTAGTTGCAAGGAGGCATTCTGCATGACTGATCCTTACAGATGCATGGCACATTAGCTACAGGAGAAGCAAAAAATTCATAACTGCTGATTGCAGTTTCTATGTGTAAAGTCAAACACAGACTGTAGAGCCAAATGTCCTCCCCAGTGAATTTTTATGTGCATATGTGCAGCATATGTGCAAGTACATGTGTATATTATCTTGCAGGAAACATGCAAGCCCAAACATGGGAAAAATTCAATGATCTCAGTTTACTGTTGACATAAATGTGGAGACTCCATTTGCACAACTAATGGAGTTGCACCCATTTATGCCAGGACTGAACTTGGCTTGTGAATTAAACTTCCCCAAATACTGGATAAACTGAGAGAAAGAGAATAAAAGTTGGCCTACAAGCAACACCATATTTTTCATGTTAAAAGCATTTCATTCCCCTTTTTCCCCCATTTAATACTGCACTGATGTCTGTGACCCATTTGGATGTAAATCAAAATGGATGTGCTAAAAGCCTGGTTAAAGAAAATGTCTTCAAAACAGTGTTCCCATGGCAAGGCAGAACATAATATGCCAGCTCCAATCAGTTTCCATAGCACAAAGGGCCATATATGTGTCTGGGGAGGAAAATGCACTTCTGAAAAATCACTTTGAGGTTTTTCCCTTGAGCATCTGCACTGCTACTACCTGCTAATAAATCTGGGTTCCATGCAGGCCTGTGTGCATAAATTGCATGGAAGAACTACAGGAGTCTTTTCAAGTTCTTCAGCAAGAAGCAAGTGTCAGAATCAAATGGTGAACCCTTCACACTGATTACTTCTATATACTACCAAACATCTCCAGACATCACTGCCAAGCTCAGTGACTTCTAGAGACCCATCCGTGGTGGAGGCACAACGAAGAGCATCACAAGCTGGCTCTGTATCTGGGGACTGCCCGATTCTGTTCTCCTGCTGCTGTTTGAAATGCTGCATTGATGATCCACGGCCATCTGACTTTCTCAAACGTGCCTGCAGTGCTGTAAGGAAAGATTGCATTTGTTTCTTTCTCCCTGGTGCAGATGGCGTCCAACATTCCTTCGACTGCTCTTCCAGACTGTGTGAATGACACTTATTGTGACACTAATCAAGTGAGGGCTGTTTGCTGAACAGCTGCTGGGTGCATTGTTCTGGCTGCATTGCCTCTGGCTTGCACACGCCTCGGAGCATCGCCCTGGAAATGGGCTGTCCTGAGACAGCACCTTGGCAAATGGCAGACACCTCAGTGCTGCTTAACTATTAGGGCTTAATCCCTAAGCCAGCCTGATCCTTACTCAGAGGGAGCAAGGTATGGTAGAACACTTACTGGGCTGCCTGCAAGGAAATGGGTTTAAAGCTGGGCCTGGGTTTCATTTACTCTTGACTTACATGTAGCTGAGCATAGCAGAAAAGAAATACTAGCCTGCTGCTCCAGGAAATAAAAGGAGAGCTGTCACCTACCTATAGAGCAGGGGAAGAACCGTTTTAGGCCCAGTTTGGCTGCATTCTTCTATTTTTTACTTAACCCCATTAAACAACAACAGATTTGATTGTAAATTTTCAGAGGGCAATAGTATGAGGTTTATTGTTTCGATGGTGGAGTTATAAACACATATTACTGCTGAGAGCCCCAGCTGCCTGGGTGGAAGCAACCAGCAAACTTCATTCTTACTAGCTTTAAAAATCAGGTGCAATGAGCTTCAACCAAGATGAATCTCCTCACTCTCCACACAGGCTTTGCACAGCAGGCTTCAAGGTGCCACTCAGAGGTGGATCTGCAGTGACAGCTACAAGCAAGGCTGAGCCCACCTTCAAACCAGATGTGTGCACACCCTGTGCTTCCTATATCAGCCCCCAGAAGTTGAGCTCTCTGGAGGAGGCAACTAAGAGAACCAAGAAAATTAGTCCCATTTGCCAGTGCTTTCACACTGATCTAAAATGCAGTCCACCAGCAGATCTCCCAAGCTCTGTTCCTCTAAATACAAGTGCCTTGTGCCTTGTCCCAGAAAACAAGGGACCACAGGAAGTATAAAGCCAGTCCCAAACCTGCTCTCCATCGTGTGGGCAGAAATCACCTTAGGAACAACATGGGGAACTTCTGTTCTGACCCAACCAACCTTCTGATACAGCTCAGCCTCACAGGAAAATGGCCGGATCCTTCCCATTCCCTTTACTGCAATGCCCCCCCGATGAATTCACAGGGTGGAAACATGCCCATGTGTACTCTTCAAACACTCTCTCAAAGTGCCAAAGCATTCCACTGCTTCTTCAGCACTTTACACCATCACCTGCCACCACACTCATTACAAAATCCCACAAGAGAGACTTGCCCCATGTATCTCAGCTCCCTATCCCAAGCTATTGCCTCTGAAGCTCCACCAAATGTCTCTCTTTGTAAAACACCTGTTATGAGACTTACAGATCTGAAAAAATTATCTTATTGCTAAAGCCAGTGACAAACAACAATAACTTGTGCTCACTACAGCTGAAGAAAGCCTAAGAGCGCTGGGTTTTGCCCAGCACCAAGGCAAAGAGGGAAATACTGTGCCCACTGAGTGCCAGAAGAGCCAGAACATCACCTTGAGCATGGTCAGTCCATGGTTTTTATTCTTCCTTGCAGGTTTTGGGCCCCAGAGCTGCACAGTCTGTCCCAGCCCTCCCACAGAGGCTCTGTATGTGCAGGAGCAGGACTTGCTGGCACACACAGGCTGCAGGTGAAGTCAGCCTGACCCTGATGTTACACAGTCTTAGCAGTGTCCAAGTGTCTCATCTCAGGATCAGACATGCCTAATGAAAAATACAAAAGGTTCCCAGGATAGTAGGTTTGTTTTCCTTCTTCAAAAACCACCACCACCACCACCAAAAAAAAAAAAAAAAAACCCCACAAAAAAAACCCAAACCAAAAAAACCCAACAAGAAAAAAATCCTTATTTTTCAAGTCTACTCACTTGAAGCCTATGTCCCTCCTGTCCTGCCTGTTCCTTCCCTCCTCACTGGCTACCAGAGCCTTTTCTCCAGACACACAATACAGCTGGTCTATAAAGAGAGCATTCTCCACGTACAGCTGTGTTGGAGTGACTCTCAGAGGCTCTGAAGTGCAGCCAACAGGCAGAAACCCAAGAGGACCGAGTCTTGTTTCACCTGAGAGGGGTTTCTCATACACAAAGCACTGTTCTCTGAGGGAGGTGACCATGTCCACTCAGAGGTAAAAAGCAGGTATGACAAGATGATGCTGGACTCAACCCTAACCAGAGGCTCCTGATTTTTTTTAAACTCTGTTTTATTAAAAAAAAAAAATAAACCCAACAATCCAAAACCCAAAGGCCTGTATTTCTGCAATATCCTCACAGCAGAAATTAAAATTCTCTTTTTTCTCAGTTAAAAGAGATAAACTAAGGATTAAAAGACCATGTGAAACACATGATAAATCACTTATGTGCTGTTGTAGGTACTCAGATATGATGATTACAAGAGCTGAATAAAATGTCTGAAAAGAACAGAAGATAATAGAGAAGGGATGAACTCCACAGTGAGTGGAGACTGTGACCCCTGGCAGCAGGGTGGAAGCCAGAGAGCTGGGCTAGACTCCCTGTAACCCACAATTTCATGCCAAATACACAGCCCTGTAATTTGAAATTCCCACAATTGAGATCACACATATTGTGTTTCCAAAGCAAGTTACAGAGGCACCCTGGAAATTCCAGGGCAGCATACAAGGGGATTGATTGTATCTTACAGCATCATTCCAAACTGTAGGGAAGGCAGTGTGCTTGGCTGGCATTTGGGAAGCACACCACATCTATGTTATGCTGCCTTTCTCCATGGCCAGCTGGCTTTGAGATGGGATCAGGAGCATTAGCCTCACCTCAAAGAGCCTAAATCAGATCAAAGTGCTACCCTGGTAATCAGCCATGGTGCTCCTCTGAGGGTTGGCGTGGCAGAGTGAACAAGATTTGCAATGCCCCTTTTTTCCCTGAACTCCAAGAATTCAAATTAGTTTTAGCTATGTATGTTTTGGGCTAAAAAGACACAGAAGTGCTGCACTAACTCACCCTGGTAGAGAATGACAATGCCTACCCTGCAATCTGATGCACTGTAAGCAGAGTTTTCTTCCCCATTTGGTTTTATGAATAATCTGCGCCTAAAACAAAATCTGGAAAATGAAGAATTGGGAAGAGGACATTAAGCATGTATTACAGCAGGGGATGTACTTACAGCCAGAACAAGAGCAGTTGAGGATTTTTATTAAAATCACCATCACTACTGTTGTTTCTTGAGACACTGTGAACCAAGAAAGGAGTCTGGTAACTGTTTCTAAATCGTGTGTTCACCTGAGAAACTGGCAGCAAGGCTCCTATTTGAAGCAGCATCTGTTTCTTGGTAATTACTGCAGCACTCCCTTTGCCAGCACCCATCATGTGTGTAACCTTAGAGTTTAGCAACTGATACAATGCTCTCTTCTAACTTAGCTCAGTGTTGCAGGTTCACTCTCACACAGGACAGCTGCTCAACGTTCACAGGTGGAAGAAAACTGCATGTAAACTATGTGAAGCATAAAGAATAACCAGAGCAGCTTGGAGCAAAGTAGATGGAGAAAGTGGGAAATAGAAATACCTCCTCTGCTACCTATGACAAGCCTTTCTTAGGCTTCTTTAAGCTTAACACCCTGCTTCTGGCTGCAGCCAGCACACACATCAAGGAAAAGGAAACTCTACTCTTCTTCCCTGTGCTTTGCTAACTGCCCTTTACAGTGGAAAGATAAATCTCCACATTTTAATGATAATTAGCTTGTTCAGTGTATTATGAGTTTATCTTCCATCAGCTTATGTAACTTTATACCAATGGTTTTTAAAATGACACAGCCACAGCTTGTCTGTTCACACATCTTCTGTTCACCTCTGAGAGATGATCCACACACATCATACACCAGTGCTCCTGCATTTCCTTTCTCAAGTAATCCCATTAGTACAGAGCAGAACAGCCCCTCAAAAACTCTTCTGCATCCAGGCTTTTGGGCCATTTGTCTCTTTCCTCTCTTCATTACTGTTCATGCTCCATTCACACCCCTGAGAAGCCCTACCCTGAATCACATGACTCCTACTGGTGCTACTGGCCATATGCAGACTGCTGATGGGACTGTGATGTTTCCTAACCTTTGTTGCACTGTCAGGGCAATTTTTATAAGAGCTTCATTCAGATAAACTGAAAGTATTCTGCTTTCACTGCCTGGCTTTGATGTGACAAGCCTTGAGCTCTCTCCAAGTGCTGAGCAAGTGACTGGAGCATGCAAGATTTTCTTGCAGTTTTCTACTCCTAATTCCCCAGCCAAACAAACACATTGCAATGGGTTCATGCAACAAGATGTCCTGGTTTTATTTCTCTTCAGGTCTGCACTGATCTCTTTAAATATGTTTCGTCCCAAGTGACTCACTCCTGTAGCTAGCTAAATTCAAACTGTCTTCTTTAAGGTCCTGCAATCTAAACAATACATTTATTGCCACAGCTTATGTGGACATGAGTTAAAAGGAGTTTCCATTCTGAAAACAGCTACACGGCGTTGCTGGTTTCTGTGGTTTTGGCAAGGACACAGCACTTTTTCTCTCTAAGCACTGCCACCTCTTGCTCCCAAACACTAACAACTCACAGGTCAGGCCAGCACCACTGCTAAAGGGTTTACAGAAAGCCATTCCTAGACACTGGCAGGGAAACAGATTCCTAATAAGGCAGGCAAAGCTACCCTGTGCAGTGGGACGATCCTCAGGCAACACATCAGGTTCACATGGTACCTACAGAATCCTCTACAGAGCTCTGTGAAAGCTCCCAGTGTGTTTCATGCTCCTCCTGCCTGTGGACTCCCCTTTACATTTGACTCCTGAAGTCTCTGCATCAAACATTCACACTGTGGGCATGTTCCCTCAGAGCAACACAAGCTACAGTCCCAACCCAGCATACAAGGGCCAAGGAGTACATCCTCCTCCCTAAACAGGGGCAGACAGGGGCAAGGAAGATCATCACTGGTTCCCACCCTTCCAAAAACCTCTGCCCAGTTTGAGTCTCAGTGCCAAGACTGTTGAGAAGTTCCCCACCCTTAACAAGTGGTGAACTCTGGCTCTTTTCTTATAAATACTACATTTGGCTACAATGCTTCTAATGATCTGCAATAATTTATTGTGCTTCCAAGCCAGGACCTCAAAGTACCTGAAAAACACTTTCCTTGACCTTTTGCATCAAGTTAAAGGAAAAGCATAGAGGTGGAGAAATTACATGTCTTTTAATGCAACCCTGTGCTCAGAACTCTAGAACTTGACTCTATCCATGACAAACAAAGCAACCAGCTGGTGGGAGAATGGCACACCAGCCTGGAAAACTGCACTACTAAAACATTATCCTTTGAAACCTACTTTAAATGACCTTTAAATAAAGTCTAGGCAGCCAATCAAAACAGCTTGCCAGTGATGCACTGAGAGTCTCTCCCTGTTTACCAAAATAGGCTCAATCAGTTTTCTCTGCATCACTCACAATTTCTTGGTAAACTGAAGAGGGAAACACACACACACACACACACACACAAAATCAACAAAAAACCACCACAAAAACAACAACAACAACAAATTAATAAAATAAAAATAAATCACAGAACACAAGGCAGCTCCCACTCTGCTTTAACCTCAGAAGATAAGATTTCTGGCATGTTGGGGAGTAAACTTTAGACTGCATGCACATATCAGCAGTTAGATATTCCCTGTCACTTTTCAGATATTCAGGCAAATGATCTTCACATGCACACCTTGGTACATGCTCTCTGATTTTTGGACATGCCCAGAATTGTGATAATTGGATAAGTTACCATGGGAAGGCTTTCCAAAATGTATAACTTGTATTTCTGTCATTAAAAAGACTTACCTTTAAGGACTCCCAGAGGGGAAACTGTACCAGGGAGAAAGGAATCTGGAGAGGTGGGAAGAAAAAAACAAAAAAAACCAACATCATGTTACAAAAGCAAATTAGGTTGGCATGTCCTCAAGTGGCTAAATTAGGAACAGTTACTGTTCACCCAATGAACTGCAGCTTATTACATTTACAAATCTTTATGTACACTTTATGGATGCTGCCACTAAATGACTGGTTTCACTAAAGCAGTTTGTTTATCACATTCCCTGCTGAGAGGTTAATATATTGTTACCAAGGTGGCCTAGAAGAGCATGAAGCAGCATGATCTAGTGCAGGGACATTCTTGGTTTGATGCTCGGGCAAGGATGGTTCAAGAAACATGTTCCCAAAGCCAGGAACACAGCTTGGCAAAAATCTATCTTCAGCAATACACACCCTCACAAATGCTGAGCTGAAACAGTTGTGCTCCAACCAGGGCTCTGCAGTTGGGCATCAGCTGCAGAAACTTTCCTGAACATCTCCCAGTGATCTCACACTAACAAACTCCATTGAGAATTAAAAGCAGGTTGTGAAGAGCTACCACAAGCCAACTAAAAAACAAGGCGAAGCTTGGTGGTTCTCTTCTCATCGCCTGAAACAAGAGGATCTTCTGTACAGCAACAGCCTGTATCTCTACCTAAGCTCATTCCTGCTGCCAGGTGTCCCCAGCAGTGCCTCTGCAAATGTTCTGATAAACACCTTGTGACCAACTCTCTCAACATGTGGGGCAAAAAGCAAGCATACAACTCTGTCAGCTCTGCAGGGCTAACATGGCTTGTAAGTGAGTTTTTACTGTGAACAGAGGGATTCTTTGCAATAAGAGGCATCACTTTCCAGACACGGGCCCTTCTGTGCTGTTTCTTCCTCCTCCAATCTTTCCACTGAGTTCTGGCTCCTCCTTCACCACTCTCACAAGCCCAGCTCAATACTCACCTCTGCTACTGACCCTGCCCTTGTATCTCCAGCTGAAGTATCTGTCTCAAGACACCTGGGGGGAAGGGGGCCCTATGAGAACAGGAGCTTGTGGTGGAACTGCCCTAGAGCTGCAGGTCTGCCTTGCCCCTTCCTAAATGCTCCTACAGCTGCCTCCTCTGCTTCAACAGCCCCAGTTTTGATTCTTCTTCCAAATACCTGTTTTTCTCCTACTCTTATCTTCCTTCCCCAAACACAATGCCTGCTGGGTTAGTTTACCCCCTTCTTTAGCTGATTTTGCAGTTTGTGCATCATTTTATTACTGCCAGAAAGCACTTCTGCATCTTTTGCCTCAAGAAGTAGTAGATATTCAAAATGAGTTATGTCTAACTAATACATAAAACCTGCTCTTTGTAATGTTAATAATGTCAGGTTAAAAGCATTCATTACAGAGATATGAATGGCTTATTAAACCCAAATTCAAGCTACACAAAGGAATCTGAAATGGCACATCCATTCAACATCACAAGAGTTAAAGAGTATTGGGTGCTACACTGTGTTGCAACTAATGATTAATAAATGAGTCTATTAAGTTAATCTGCCAGGCAAAACTAAACTTGACAGACACCTGCCACAGAAAATTTGTTATCTATTCAGGCAGGAAATGGCAGTGAGAAGAAATCAATGTCACTGCTGTACACTGAGCTGACAAACTGAAATCTCAGAGGAAGTTTTTCATCTTGAACAATGACCAGTATCCCTGGTGGCATCTCAGAGCCCCACAAGAAAGGTCAGACATGGCTCTTGTTTATCAGGGCCTTGAAACTCTAGTGTAGCAATTAAATTTTGTATTTAATACTGGGAGAAAAAGTCCAGCTATTTGACAGTAATGTGTGGTAATGTATTTATGAGAAGATCTATATATGCTGCTGCATCATTGCTGAACTGCAGTTAAATGGCATGATTTCTTTGCAATGTAAAATGAAAAGCAACATCATATTCTATTATCTAGGGCAACAAATAGGGGAAAAAACAAAACCCAGAAGAACACAATACCCACTACATTTGCTACAAATTTGTTAAAAAAAGAGAAAAGGAAACACTCTGTATCCAGCTGTACACCAAAGAAAACAAGCTTTCCAATACGGTCTCTAAGCTTTGCTTTTTTGTGCTCACAAATGAGTGGTAAAATTATGCAGCTGTTAATAAGGCAACAGGGGGAGCTTTGGACATAACCCCCTTTTTATCTCCTAGCTGGAAGCAGTTTAAAGAGGAAATTTGTTCATGATGGCTGTTTGACTTTTGGTGTTACTGGTGTTTGCTTTGTGTGTCCTGCTCAGCAGGGACTAGGAACGGACAGGAATTATCAGCTTTGTTTTCCCCATGGGATGCTGTGGCTCACAGGGGTCAGTGGGGTCTGCACAGCCACTGGGCTCCCTCCTTTCTAAGGCAGCTGCAAGTTATGGGCCTAAACATTCATAATTCACACTTGGAGTTTGAAACTTGCACAAACCAAACAAACTAGAAAGGAGCACCAACAAAACAAGCAGAGCAGCTCCTGTGCCCACACCAAGATGATCCTAAGGAGACATCCTCTGTTTCTTACAGCCATCCATTGGCCATCCAGACAACATCCTGACTTAAAACCAAAACCCACACAAGCAATTTCATGGGTACTGGAATGAAAGGGAGTCTGGCTTCCTGTGGATTGGGGTTTTGTCATCAGATTCTCTGAAGCCAAATAATTTCCAAGTCAGGTTCAGTGATCTTCCCACGCCAGGGACCTCCATCGTATTTCCTCTCAACACCTATCCCAGTGCTCCTGTTGAAAGTTCAGTTCCTATTACAAGCCTTCCTTCAAAACCCTTAATCACCTTGATTCTCCCTTCACACTTGTATTTTCAAGAACTTACAGGAGCTCCTTTGCAGCCTCTGCCTTGCTACCACGTTTCCATGGCCAACATGTCCCAGGCTGCTGTGCCCCACATGTGCACACCCCCCCATGCCCCTCAGAGAGCAGACTGAACAGCCCAGCCCAGAAGGAGGATTAATAGATGCAAAAAGAATCAGCATTGCAAGGGTAGCTCAGCCAACAATGAAAAGCCTTTAGATGACTTGCTGTCCTTTATTCCCCTACCATGACAGACGTGACAAACTCTGGCAGTCCGAGGACAATTCTTCATTTGAACATTGACAGAGTTTCATTCCTTTTCATATTTTGCTTTTTAAAATAAAAGCTCTTCAGCAATGAACAGAATCATACCCTGCCAGGCAGAACTATTTCTGCCTGAAACAGGCTAAGGCAACAGTAAAAAATGTGGTCCACACATGTGGGTAACTTTCTGCCAGCAAATATGAAACCCTGGCAAACTCCATCAGCCTCTCCTTCGATGTTAGTATAAGACAGACAGAGAGGACCAGTGCTCATGTCTGCCCTACTGTTATATAACTGGGCTGTTTGTTCAGCAGAGGCAACTTTACAAATAAAGTAAAAAAAAACCTTTAAAGTCCCCAGACATCTGTAAATCATTATTTTAAAAACTTTTATAGGTTAGTGAAATTATCATTTACCCTGGTCCTTGTAGGCCCTAGCACCTGATGCCTAACTTGATGTGTGATGAACATTGCAAGTTCTAGTTTCTACAGATCCACTTAAGTTCCCTGCTACAGAAGGATTAAAAAAAGATTATTTTTAGTAAGTTACTTCTAGAAACAGTTTCACTTCACAGTCAGAGCAACAGATTTTATTTTTTTTTCTTAAAAATACCCAACCCACAAATCCTGAAGATTGATGGCAGAACAAAAGTCCTCCCACAAAATACTGCTTAATTAAATAAAATAAATTTACAGAGGAACTTCATACTCATAGTAACAACAACACAAGATGTTAAAGTAACTCAAAATCGACCTGCTTAGTATCTGGTGCTAAATTGCAAGTTGACATTGTCCTGAAGGAAACTGCAGGCAGGGAACAAGGAGAGCACACTGAAAGTGGCAAAGAACAGGGCAAAGAACCAAAAGAAAAAAAAAAAGAAAGGAAAAAAAAAAACCTTCAGAAACCAAGGCCCTTCAGAACTGGGATTCCCTTCCAAATATGAGAATTCTTTCACACAAAGAGGAAACAGATGTCCATGGCTGGAATTTGCATGTGGCTTTATTCTCATCTAGGATACAATAAAACTACTCTTCTTCTCATCCTCCGAGATAGAAATTAAACAGTGGCATGTCATGCAGAGTCCAGCTGTGCTTTCTACCTCCAACCTTTATTAGCAATATATTTAAAAGGAAGAAGAAAACACAGACACAGAAAGAGAGAAACTAGAAAAGCATAAGGAATGAAAAACTATGTGGTATGTGTTCTCAAAACAATATAAACCCTACAGATGTTCTTACTAATCTGTGGCACATGTTTGTTTATTCAGGTTTTCTCTGTCTCCAGTTCAGCAGGCTCTGCTCTCCAGAACAGCTCTGTTTTTACAAACGTTAGAGTAAATACTGAGGGAGAGATTGGCAAAAACATGCAGAGCAGAAAACAGACTCACCTTGGAAGAGCTTTCTCAACACCCCAGAACCTGCTCTCCCCATTTCTCCACGGCTCCCACATGAACAGCAATGGGAGAAGAGGCAAGAGCTACAAGAGGACAAATATCCCAGTACAAATATCCCAGGGGCTCAGAGCAGGAACATGTGGCTCCCTTCAGGGAGAACCTACTGCAGTCACCCCACAGCAGTGCTCAGACTGCACCCAACCCAGCATTGCATCCACTTTGACAAGGCTCGTGGGGATTCTACTCTAGATTTAGAAGAAGTAGCTGCCCACAGTGTCTGAGCTGCAGCTGCCAAACTGCACCTTCTCCATGGTAATGACAAAGAAAAGTCTAATTACCCTGGTGTATTGATATGAATATCAATACATAAACTTTTCCAAGGACACATAAGCCACTAATTTCAGGAGAACAATCTACCCCTTACCTAAAGTCCCTTTTACATTCCTTTGTTGTTTTGTTTGTTGTTTGGGGTTTTTTTTAATCAGCTTTTTTATAAAAGATGATTTTTGTCAAATAGGTTCAAGTTGTAGTAGACTAAAACAACTCTGCCCACGGGAGTTAACATCAAAACATTTCTATTAATAATCACAGTAAATCTGGTTCAGTGTCTTGTCCTTCTAAAATTCTTCACAAGCTTGCCCAACATCTGGGTTATGATAAACTGATGTTCCAGCTACAAATACTCTTTTCCCATCATGGGATTTGAAAAGACAGCATGAAACCAGGCAAGTCTCTACCCTGCCCATGTCAGAGGTCACAGCAATAGACACGATTGTGAAGAGCTGTAGTTTTCCACAGTCTGAGGTGAAGGTGTAGAGGAGCTCTACATCTGCACAAAGCCAAAGAGAGGTGGAACCCCAGGGACGGCTGGGCCACCACAGGTTAAAATATCAAGGTGCATTTGCAACACACACCAATTCGCAGCTCTTCTGCATTGAGTGCATGGCTCTGCAGTGCTGCCAGGGGCAAAGGAAGGGCATTTAGGGTGGTAGAAACACCAGTCTCAACAGTGCCAAGGCTACAATTAAAACAAAGGTTTCAGATGATGCACCAGAGCCACCTGAGGTAATCAGCAATTCTATCTTTTTCAGGTAAATAACACTATCCCTGTGAGAGCTGGGAGACAAGTGCAGGCTATAAATGGGAAAAAATACAGAATTCCTGAGCTGTTTTTCTGATTCAATCACCCACTAACCCTCAAATAAATATTTGCACCTTGCTTCCTCTGTTTCCCCAGGTCTAAATCCAAACTTGTCACCTGGCATATGTGAATGCTTGGAAGCAAATTCCAAGACAAAACATTATGTGTGTGTCCCACGGGGGTGGTTAATTTTGTTATAAGCAATTCTCACAGATGTCCTTTAGACCTGCATGGCAGAGCTTCACATCCAAGAGGAATTTATTTTAAACAGCACTTCATACTCATATAACCACTGTATAAAGGACATTATGTAGAGACAGATAAATACAAGGAAAATTCTATCCAGTTTTCCCATCAATAGAAAAAAAGAATTTATGATTTTTAAAAAAAAAAAAATTCTGAAGGGGCATTGACCAGCAAAGACAGTCAGAGGTCAGGCACGACTGTGTGTTCCCAAAACATGGGAAAAAGAGAAGCACTGAGGCAGAGGCACAAACTCAGCCCAGGCTGGATTGATTTAAGAGAGCCTGGCCATCACAGAGCCCTAACTTGGCACAGGCATGAGACAGACCATCAGCACTGAAGGCTCTTTCCTCAAAGAAATAATATTAACAGCCTTCAATATCCCCCCTCTTGCACCAGCCCCATACTTTGCTGGGAGCACAGAACAGCTAATGGGAACTGTGTGATGTTAGCCACAGAAGTCTACTTCAAACGGGAGCTGGACTGAGCAGCCCCCAGTCAGACAAATAATACCCACATTCTCCAACAAGCAGGCACTAAAGGACATACCCGTTTTGCTCTTCCTTCTCCAGAACATTGTACCCAAAAAAAAATCCTCAACAAGAAAACAACTTGTGCTGACTGACTCGTAGATGCAGTTTTCAAGGTGCAGCTAGAAATGCTGTAGGATAAAAGATGAGTTTAGCAGCTCCAGAAGAATGAAGGTATTGTTTAACAGGAAGCAGATGTATGTCAGATGGCAAACTCATTAAAGTGTCCCATCGTTAAAGGAAACGGGATAACAACGAGCCATCTGAAAAAACCTGAACTGATCAGGAAACACACAAGCCGCAGCTAATCTCCTATTTATTGGTAGGTAATGCCTTTAAGTCATGCACATGCATTGAGTTTAGGACCATGAAGGACTAATCTTTGTTCTCATGAAAAAAAAAAAACCAACCCAACAACCAAGCCAGAGAAGCAGAACCCTAGAGATGGAGTGCAGCACTGCTGGAAAAAGTCTTCTGAGGAAAAGCTCTGACATTTGGAGAAGCTATTTCATGAGAATGTGGGTGCACACACAGGCTCTGGGCTGCTGTCCAGGCAGCACCTCCCTTTGCTAATGCTGATGGCATTTCAGTGGAGATTTTACGTATATGTAACAAAAATATAAATATCGTGACAAAAAAATGCCTTGAGAAAGGTGCCTACCAAGGGAGAGCCTCTAAATACAAACTTTTAAACTCTAATCAAATTAAAAAAAAGCACAGGCAGACAGTGGACTAAGGGATTTGTAGTATCATAGTGGAACAGTTCCTCAAGTGAGCATTTTGCAGGAGATAGCAGGACCTAAGCACGAGGAATTAAACAAGGTGTGTGTTTGATTCACAAGGCAGGTGGATCTATGGAGAGGAGTGAGATTATTGCTTCATTATTGCTTCACACAGCAAATATTCACCCAAAGAAACTGAAGAAACAAGAGTGCAGCTGTAATTGAACTGACATCAGCACAGGAACTCTTGTTCTCGGAGCAAGTCACACAGAAAGTCACCAGGCTGGGAAGAACCATGTGTTTCTCCTGCCTGGATGGATCACAACCTATAGCAATTCTGTTACAAATGTCTTGTTACAACATTATGATTACAAATTTAACACAGCAGCTCTCATCATATAAATTAAAGAGATCTCTCACCAGGAGATTTCTGAACGTCACTAAAAAAAATTTCCATGGGAAAATCCATCTCTGCCTTTGAGTATGGGCTCGATCCAAAGTTCACTGAAATCTCTGGGAATTTTGCACATGTGGCTTCAACAAGTTTCTGGATTAGGACCTACGCTCAAGATGGAGAAGAGAGGAGAAAGCAGAGAGATGCAAGGGTTCTAACATACAATATAAGGGCAACCGACTCAGATCCTCCCATGTTCTTCCCAGGATCAGACAGAGAAAGGTCTCTCCTGGTGAGAGCAGGATCTAGGATGTGCATTTTTTCACTTGTTAAGCAGGAACTGCTGCAGATTCCCTGCTCTGTGTCCCTGCACACAGCAGTCCTAGCAGTAATTACATCTGAGCCCAAAATATGTACATTGAAGTCTAACTTAAAAGTCTCCAAAAAGTTCATGCAGGCCAGACAAATTCTTGTGAATATTTTACCAAGTACAAACTTTGGTGTTTGCTGCATCAATAGCCCTGATCAGGGGCTCACATTATTTGTGGGGTGTTTTGTTTAAAACAACACTTGGTTACTTGTCTCATTCTGTTTGGGTTTTGTTTCCCAGGAAAGGCAAGTGTGCAGGAATGCCCTTACTTGGTAAGCCCCACAAATACTGTGAGAAAATTACTTCGTTGAGGTCAGTGCAAAACCAACATTAACAGAACTGCTACTATGAACTACCAAACTGAAACCTTTTTCTTTGAAGTGTTTGACACATGCAGCACTGCTTAGATATCTTACACCATTATCTCCATCATGTGGCAGAGAGAAAAAATGCAGATTAGTGTCCAATTTAGGAAGTGCTATTTGTGTAAAGGTATTTTATCATCTTACATACATGTATACAAGCTTGGGTGTACACACATTCAAAATGGTGTGAGAATCTCACAAACTCAGGCATTGCTAAACCTCCTCCTGTGACTGCTCTCTCAGCTGGATCTGCACTGCACAGCAGAGGTAAAAGAAGAAATAGCCTTGTCCTGCAAGGTGCCCACAGATGGGCACTGCCCCAGTGGCTACCAATGGAGCAATGCTCAGGGGAAGCTTCAGCAGGCCAGGGTGAAAGATCTGTCATCAAACAGCAGCCTAAATAGCAAGTCCAGCTGGAATTAAAGGCCTGATCTTCACAGACTCCTTGAAGAGTTGGCCATGTGGGATCTGACAGTGCTGGCTGAACATGAGTTGGTTCTGCAAAGCACTAAACCCCATATAACTTCCCACCTTCTTTACAGAGAAGCAGTTAAATATGTCCTCAAGTCATGTAACGAAGAGTCTGACCATCCTGTGTGCCCAAAACAAGACCAGACTGTTTTCTCCCTCATCTGCCTTTTGCATTTTTTAATAAGCAGTTGCATTGCCTTGGCCCAGCCACAGGACTTGGTCTGACTGACAGGCCTAGAATGGTGATCTCTCCCAGCATGAGCCTTCCTGAACCACAGCTACAGTTCCACAAACTTTCATCTGGTTCTACATTACAAAAGACCTCTTCTGTCATTGAAGTGAACTGAAGTATTTCAAGAAGCATCTGAGCAAACCCCAATGAACAGCTGGACAATGCACTTACACATATAGGAAGGATGGTTCCTTTTTTTTTCCCCCCTCTATAATTTCTTTCAATGCTTTAACCAATTCTGCAGACTCTGTATTTAAACAGGAAGCCCCCCAGACCCAGCAGACCTCCCTGCCTCTGCAGCTGGAGAGCCACTCTGCTCCTAATGGAGCATTCTCCCCCACCCAAAGGTAGCAGCTGGACCATGTCGGGTTGGACACTGTGGGGTCACCTGGGACTCGCTGCCCTCCCAGGTGTGGACTTGCAGGCTTGACCACAGCTAGGGAGCCCCTGGGAAAGCCTCCTGCATCCCCCAACTTCCTGCTGGCAGCAAGCTGGGAAAAAGTTTTAGAGGAGCTGGCTGTGTGCAGAGAGCAGGGAGAGTTTGCTGTCAACATCCCCTTGCAGGCTCTGAGTCTAAACCGGCTGGCACAATGGCATCACCATTCTAAGACCTGTGGAAATGAAAGGCATGACTCTCAAAAATTTGTCTCAATTAATTTACAGAGAAGGTGTTTTCACCATAAGCCTTTGAATCCATTTGCATGTCTTTATACAGCCACCTCATTTCTGTTTGCCTTGAGGATCTATTGTAACCACAAAGTTAAACCACAAGGCGAAGACAAAACAGTACCTGAGAGTCAGTTCTCCAGCTTGGACACGAGGAAAGTCTGCAACACTGCCTGTGCTTGGAAAGAGGACCCAGAAGAACATGGGTATTTTGGTGGGCAAGAACCAAACAACAGCAACATCCCATACACACACAAATCCTTGTTTTCTTTCCCCACAGGACTGTCTGCACATCCAAGCTGTAGGCACAACAGCAGCTACTCTTCTATGAAATCCTGGTTATAGCTCTGATCAGCAAAGCACACACTATTAAGTTTCCACTGTACCAATATAAATCATCCCCTCCATGCTTGGCAAAGCACTTAAGTACATGCTTAACTTTCACTATTGCCGAATAGGAACAAGATTTAAAACACTAATGACGGGACCCAAACAAGAGTCCATACTCTTTTTTTACACTCCCAGCTTCACATTAATCTAAAAGGTCTTCCCAAGCTCTTCCAAAGCTGGAGCTGGGCCGAAGTGTTTTGTTGAACTGACGCCTGAACAAAGATTTCTGTTAATTTGGGGCTGCAACCAATGTGGTGAATGAAGAGAAAAGCCAAAGAAAATAGTCTAATTTTTTTCTGTGGGTTACTCTTGATATACAATAAAGAACTTAAAAAGTGACCACAAACACCCAACAGAGGAGGAGCCAAGGTAGCAACACAACTGCAGCTCCACCAAGTGTTTTTCACATCAAAACTAGCAGCAGAAAAACCCAAGCTGTCAATGTAACTGCCAGGGCCCCACGATGGGATCAGATCCCACCATTCCCAGCAGGCTCCCCTCTCACGCAGCAGGTCTGAGCACAGCATCTGTTCTACTGATGGTCCCTTTAAGAAACGTACTTCTGTGGAAAACATTGACACCAAAAGGAGAAAGCCAAACTGCACGCCCACTGCAGCCTGGCCTCTAGAGGGAAAGGGATGGGAAACTGCTCTCACAGCTTTAATTCATTTAAAGGCCATTTTGCATCCAGAAGGTTCCACTGAGATGATTTCTTTTCCTCACTGGTTTTGCAGCCATGTCAAATGCCCATTACAGCCAAGTGGCAGATTTGCCAGTTCCCTGCTGTCATAGGTAGATTCACAAAACTAACCGTGTAATGGCTTAAGTTGTGTTGGCTGGAATGGACTTTTGTCTGTGATACACACCAGTAGATGGGATTTACATACATGTGATTTGAACCATAGTTTTCCCAATTATTTTCCAGCTGGGAAACAGAAAATCGGCAATGAAGTAATTTTTATGCTAATAAACATCACTTGAGGAGAAAGAAAATTCAAACACAAAAAAGTTTGTTTGGGAAACAGCCAGACATTCCTTAACCATGAGGAATCTCCAGAAATGTTACCTTCTCAGTGGACAGTATTTTACCATCTGCTTGAGAAACCCACCCTTAGGTAGTGTCCAGAACTGCTTCTGTTCCTGCAGGATTTGGATGCCACCCACAGCCCTGTAACACACACAAGATGCTTCCTGAGAGTGACTGAGATGCAACTGTTCAAATCAGTCCAACAAAACTGCAAGACAGCATCTCAACAAAAAAAAATACTAATCCAAATTAAAGACATGGTGTCCCTGAGGCTGCACTGCACAGAGCTGGACTCAAAGAACAGGGCAAGAGGCAATGCAAGGAAGAAAAATTAGCCAGCAAGTTAAGGACCAAAAAGGAAAGCAAAGAAAGCAATGCTACTGCCTAATGCAAAGAACCAGCCTTTGCCAGTGTAATGATCATAACCTTCTGAGCTGAAAAGGAACAGAGTGGTGTTAGCAGCCTATAATATATCCAGGTGACTGAAACCAGGATTTTTTCTAATGAGATTAGTAAACTATACATTACAATTCCCGTAATGTTTAAACCTCAAGGCATTTTAATTACATTTTTTCATTTATCTTCCCTGGGATTTGATAATTTGTGCCAGAATACTTTCTTCACTTAAAACACATTTTTTACCTCAGCACAAGTACTAATAGACCACTTCAGACAAAACAACCCAAATCTGCAGAACTCATACAAGAGCAAAAATCAACGGTGCCTCTCAATCAAAATACGTAATACCTTAAAACCCTTCTTTAAATAGTAGCACTAAATTCTGGCAGTGGTCTGAAATCATGAAAAGAGGTAAGAAACCAGTGTGCTGATTCTGCATTCACACATACAATTTTAAAAGCCCAGCTGACATGATGCCAGTAAATGACCTGACTTAGTTTAGATATCCTCTGGTAAATATTATCAACATCTTATGCCTAAAACCATCTAGGATGGGAAGGAGGTTCCCAAGTTTGTGCTAATAGAGTGGTAAGCCATGGTGAAAACAGCCTGTTAGGCTGAAGGGAAATTTCCAGTAGACTAAGAAAGAGCATATGAGACAAAATGAGCTCTACCTTCACTTCTTGCACTCCCAGCTGCAGCCCTGGGGATAGAAGGTTTGGCTGCCACTCTCATCCTGCTTCCAAGTGGTTTTCACAACCCACCACCACATTGTCTCTCATCACAATCCCTGTGCTTCCCAAGTTCTGGCTCTTCACTTAACTGTTCCATCCCCATTTCATGCCAAAATAGCCATGTTAAAGATGGCAGGTAGCAACAGGGGTCTGCAAACTCAGCTGGGCAACATCTCTGAGCATGGGCTAAGAAAGAGATACTACTGACTGACTGACTTCACCCTCAGGCTTAAACCGTGTTTGCTCCACCAGCACCAAGGGGCACCCAACAGTGGGCATCCCAGGAGACCCCGACATGTTGCCCTGCACTCACAGACCAGGTGGTAAGAACCCGTTTGGACAGTGTAGCTGAACACTGGGAATGTCCTTCCCTGAGCTGGGTGAGATAAAAGCAAAACAAACCCAAACCACAAACTCAAAAAAAAAAAGTAAGGAACTCACACCTTTGCTCTGCAACACATAGCAATTCAGCAAGATAAATGACAAAAGCCTTTACTGGGATGGAATAGTTAAATACAATAACAATAAAATTCCACCTGTCAGCTCCAAAAGCACCCCACATGTAGAATTTACACAAACTGCACTGGAGCTGGTTCAGGGCATGTCATAACACTTAGTCATTTCTGCACTGTGCACTGTTAAAATTGGCCTCAAGATGAATTGAGTGCCTGTAAAGGGCAACCATATTTCAAGCAAACCAGGACATGCTCAGGGTAGTCAGGCTGCCCCTTCTGCTGCATTCCAGAGTCTTACATTTTTGCCACTCAGTTTTCATGAAAAATATTTCCAGTGCACGTCCAAAAAAATCCCACAATCCAGTAAAAATACTTCGTGGTAAAACTTTGAAGAAGGAGGGAGAACAAAGGTATTAGTTTATATTGAAAGGATTTTGCATAGCAAAACCAACCTACGTGCCTAAGTGAAAAAGAAGGATCAGCAGCATTTTTTCCTCGCACAAGTCATTTGCCATCTGTCTGCTTCCATAACCAAAATATGGCATTTCCAATCAAATGGCATCACATGGGGTTTTCTGAATGGCAGCCTGTTTTATTTGTGATGCTTTCCAGCAACAGCCACTTCTGGAGTAGGAGAGACATCACTACAACATAAATAAGGGTACTGTAAATTATTTACTCTTGCCGCAGTGCTTCTCAAGGCACTTTAACTCAAGAAATCTTCTCACTGTGTGCAAACTACTTTGGAATCAAGCCAGTGGTGCTGAGCACCCTCAGCCCTTTTTCAAGTCCATGTAACTTCAGGCAAACAAGTAGGGGGAATATAACCAGGCAGGGCCCTCCCCAGGAGCTGTGCACTAGAGGAATCAGTCTGACACGAATAAATAGAAATCCTCTTGGGCTTTCTCCAAAATTAATGCCTCAATAATGTAAGATTAATATGTAATAATGAGACAGTTTTCTTCCATGTCACACAAGCTCATACACACACCACGTGCACTTTGAAGTCAGCAAATTACACTGTCAGCAACAAATGCATTTCAGATGTAGTAACTGGCACAGTGGCAATTGCTCAGTGAAAGCTGCAGTGAAGCCCTTTACCCACACAGCTGAAGTACCTCTTTGGATGCTCTGGTGGACAGGTCAGACACTTTGGGAACACATTTTTATCAGGGTATTCACTCAATTTTGAAGGCAAATATTTTTGAAAATTATTCACCTGTAAAATGTTGCTATTCACACATTTATTTGGATTTTAAATATATAATAATAATAATAATAATTGCCTACTCACAAACTTTCAAAATAGGTCTCTCAGGCATCTTTACATTTGTATCATAAAAATAAATAAAAAAAGAGGGAGAATCTGATCTCTTGACTGTCATCTTATTCTAGGTAATTTACACCAGTGCAGCCAACTAGTTAAAAATTTCTCCCCTTTCTATTTCCAGTGCACACAATCCACCATTTGGAGACATCAAGACAAATCCAAATGGTCAGCTTTGTTGCAAAAGGTCTGTGGTATCCCCTGGGAAGGCCAGAGGCTCTCTGGGAATCAGGCACTGAGCAGGCAGTGATGAGGCAGCACAAAATGATCAACCCTAAAAGAAACAGAAGAAGGAAAAGAAAGGCAGCTCTCATTTCGTTGCAGGTCATTTTTGTACCAAATGCTCCACGAACAACTGAAGATTTGCCCCAGGACCTGCAAACGTGGGGAGGAAGGCCAATGTCATTGCCCAATTTACTTAAAAGAAATGCAGCCCAGACAGTGCAAACTTAAGTGCCACTTGGGTGACAGTTTACTCTCGATAAATAAATCATTTAAACACCTGACAAAGCTCAGGGTTGGTTTTTTGTTTTCTTTCATGATAATTATAGTTTTAGAAGCCTCATTTAAAAGGTGCAAATTAATTTCCAAATTCCACCTACTGTCAAAGACTGTATTTTATGAGGTGATTAATTACCTGCAAGAGCACTTGAGGAGACAGCTGGGAGGCAAACAAGGATTGCTGTGACAGCTCCTTTAAGATATGGCTCTGCTCCTAAACCCGATGAGCCCAGAGATAAAATAACTCCATACAGGTGTTCTCTTCTACAGCACCTTGGGATGTTTGTGCTTCTGAGAAGTGCATTTCCCCTCTAGAACATGCAAATATTTGCCTCGGTGCTGTAGCTCTTGCTGTGTGAGAAGTGCCTTAATCTGCCTGCTGCAGAGAGGCAGAAAGCAAGAAGAGCCTGGGGAGCTGCTCTTCCCCCCAACTCAGCATATTCCTGTAATCTCCTGCTCTCCCAAACCACACACCACTTGGCCTTCTCCAGTGTATATGCCTGGATGACATACAACTGGTTTTAAATTTCTGGGAATTTGTGAGTTCCCCAGGTGGCAGGATTTATAGGAAATATCCCCACAGTTCCCTTGGTGTCACATCAGAGCCCTCCACTGCCCAGAGCTTCCAGCACAGAGACCCTGTGCACAGAGCAGCACAAGGATTTACACACGTGCCACCTGACTCCTCTTCACAGTCAAGTTTGATGCCCAAAGATCACAGTGAGAAGAACTCACCACAGCCCAGCATGGATTATATACACACCCATGCACCAGCTTCAGGGGCCTCTACACACCAGTCACCCTGACACATCATTTAGAGAATTCTCCACAGAAAACCAACTCTCCCAACAACACAAGTGGAGAAATGCACAGTTTAATAAATTGTATCAGCTTTATCCACCTGTTTGCCTTAAACCTCTTATTCTACACCATATCCACAGCATTGTTGCCATAGGAATAGCTCTGCTCACTTGAATTTCTTCTTCACCTTCTCCTACTACTACACCTGCCTTTCCTGGGAATTACAGTATTATGGAGGAAGAGATGTGAGGGTCGTTGGCTGTTTGTCTAACCTGTTGTAATGGCCTCTCCTGATGGACAGACTGCACTGGTGAGCAGCTCAGCTGCTTGGTTAGGTAGCTCCCCAGAGCAATTGAACTCATTACATCTTCACCTCCTCATCACAGCCAGACAAACAGATTTTTCTTTTCTCCTTTGCAGAAAATTTTCAAGTACTTGTCTTTATCATTTTTCCTCCCTGTGACTTTTCCAATGCTTTTCCTCCCTTTCACACACAAGGGCATCAAACTCAAAGGCTGCCAAAGGCAATTTTCCTGTTTATTTCATCAGCAATCTAAGTCAGATTGTTAGCAAAAGCTAGTTAAGTCTAAATTAACATTAAGCACTCAAGTTTGGGAGCAAAAGAAAATACTGAGTCAGAATAGTCTAAGAGATTCATCTGACAGCAATAAATTTCAGGCTAGTGGGATGTCACAATCTCACTTCAGTATCCATGGAAGGAGGAATATCGGAGCTGAACGTGGCTGAGGTGAGAGGAAAGAAAACCAGATTTTGAAAATATGAAAACTTACTGCTCTCTAAGCAAATAATAACAAAAGACACAAAGTCTTTTCAGAGGCATTTTGCAAAGCTAAGAATATGTGGCAAAGGGAAGGATTGCTCTTGACTCTGAAAAGACCACCTGAAGCAGCTGTAATTTTTAGGATGGGGATGCCTAGTGTGACTTTCTATTAAATAAATATAAGCCCTTAATATAACTATCAGCTAAAACAAGATTAGAAAGCTACTTGCTGCACTTTGTCTCTGTCTCTCTAAAAAAACAAAACAAAAAACCAACAGCAACAAACAAAACAAAAAAAAAAACCCAAACCACAAAACCAAGCAACAAAAACAACCCAAAAACCCCACACAAACGAAACCAACACCACCACACAAACTTCCCAGAAAAACCATCAGATTCCAGTGATGATCAAACTGGAGCTTATTGCTCCAAATCTGCCCTTGATTAAATATGGAGCCTCCCAGCACTCAACAGTTGTTAGGAGGTTACAGAGAGAAGTCTCATCTAAACCATGATATAACCCAAAAGTAATTAACCAACTCCGACAAACACTGTGCTACAAACCTGCTTCTATTTTAACCTGCATCACATGCTGGCAACGGCCAGTCGAACGTTCCTTGTTTTCCCCTTTGCCCACACAGGGCTGTTATTAAAGCCACATGTGGGCACTGAATCATTTCATGGTTCGTTTGGAGACAAACACGCAGAAAATTATGGGAAACAAGGAAAAGCCCGAGGAGCCTGAGCCAGCTCTGCAGGCTGAGCTGGATGCAGGAGCTGCAGCTCCAGGACTCTGCTGTTTTGGGGCTCAGAAGTGAAGTCACCAGATATGTACTCTGAATTTCTGAGATCATGAGCAGAGGCAGCCAGTGTCACAGATTCACCCCCAATGCTTTGCAAAATGTCATGTGTTCATTCAGCCGTTCACCACGGGAATGCTGGAGTGAGGCAGGAGGGCAGCCTTTCCTTCCTGAAATTGGAATGGCAAGGAGGAGAATTCCCCAACTGCATAGGAAGTTGGGAGCATAACCTCAGGCAAAGCACTCAATCTTTCTGGATCTGACATCTGGAAGAAAATGGTAGCCCTTCATCTTGCCCATTGGCCTAGAAGGTCATCAGCTCAAAGACGACCTTTTGCTGGGAGGACAGTCAGCAGAACAGCCAAGGCTTTCCTTCTGGGCAGCTCTGTGTGGAATATTTCTATCACAGCAGGGGCTGAAGGACCCAAACCCAACGTGCCAGCTCAGATGTGCAATAACAACACACATGAAGTCCACCTGAGAACACAGGCTCTTTCATTAAGAATTACTGTTGCATTCAGAAGCATATATTCCCTGAAGGGAAAAACTCTGAATAAATATTTTCTATAAGAATACACCTCACCTAAGGATCTTATTCCCCAGCAACACAACGGAGATTCATATGAAGTCTGCAGATCTCCAACTCTGAAGCCTAAAGCAGCATGTAGATGGTCCAGGTTTCTTGTTGAGCCCTCTATCAGGATTCTGAAAGGCCAGATCCTGACATTGTGACACAAAGATTTTAACTAGCTGCAAGATCTGAACTTTCCTCCTACAGAGGTGTGTGTATAAACATACATATTCCATGGAACCCAAATGATTCAAAATAAAATCTATTAAATGGTGAGGTCTTCCAGGAAGTTCTAGGGGATATCCCTCCAAGTCAACTCTGATCACACCCCTGTCTACTAGAAAGCTTCATAAAGAAGTCATTTGTGAGGAAAGAAAAGGAAGATGATAAATTATCAATCTAAAGCTCTATAAACCACATGGCCAGAAAAAGGGCACACATTTCTCACAGGAACATTGGCTTACCTGTTGCTTTACAAGGACAAAAGCACTAATGAAAAACTCAGACCTCAGCCTTCCACTGATATCTCCACCTTGCTCCTATTAATGTAATGCTATAAAGCAGGACTCCTGACTGGTATTAATGAGGCAGTAAACATGCCCCTGCAGAAAGGGAGCTGTAATTTCAGACAGCTGCACATGTAAACCTCCACCCCATGCTCAATAGCTGATTCCTGAAAAGGGAAAACAAAGCCCAGCCAGGGTCCTAGGACTGAGACTTCTGATGGACAGTTGGAAAGGGGGGGGAGGGGGGGGGATTGGAGAGTACTGCATGTGTGTGTGTGTGTGTGTGTGACAAAATCAACACACATCTAACAAACACAATAATATCCATCAAGAAGATGATTTCTGGAGTCATTTCAGAAGTAGGGAAAGAGCTGGCTTGAGTACTCCAAATCCTAAAGTATATACTACACTTTTTTGGGTTTTTTTGACCAAGCTTTTGTGGTGTTAGGAATATATTTGCTGCTCTATATTGCTCTAGGAAGGACTCTTCATTCCCACTCTGCTTGCAACACTGGGGAGCTGGGGACATAAGACAGTTCTTTTCTCCTGTGTGTTTCTGAACAGAATCAAAGCCTTTTCCGTGAGGAAAATCCATACCTTTGAAGGAAAGAACTTTATAGTGCAATCTAAATATTCACCAAAGCTCTACTTCCAAGAGCAGGAACTTAGCACAGGGAGGCAGGTGCAGTGAATAAGAATTTATGGGATGTCTGTAGACATATTAAATATCTTAAGTTCTTCAAAGCACAGGTGACACTGAAATGGACTTTACAGACACAGTTGATTTAAAATATGCATGGTCTCAATCTCTGCTCAATATCTTCTCATATTAAAAATCATTCAGAAGATACCATCTGCTTTTTACAGGCCCTGATAATCAAAAGGTTTTCTTTTAATGTAAGCACAGGCATTAAAAGATATATTGTGGAAAACCTCATGCTACAAAGGCAGCAGTGCTCAACTCTGCATTCTTTTGTCCAAAGGTGCACCTGTACCCTTGATCAGAAAGTTTATTCAAGCTGTGGCATCTGCACTGTGCCCAGATTCATAGTACTTGAGTTTTCAAACCCTGCCTGGTTTTTTTTGTCAATAGGATTTTCTAACGTCATTACTGTCAAAGGACTATTTGATCATTTCTGTGTTAGGCAGCAAACATCTTCTATATCCTGATTATTCTCACGGAAAAAGACAAGAAGGAGTGAGACAAGTTACTAGTAATTTCCTGTTAAGTCAACATGCTTCATCAAGAAACCAAGATACCTTCCATCTAGGTGTCTGGAAGCAGCCTGATCCTGCAAATATTCAACCAGTTCACACTGAAGTTAACAGGAGCCTGGGGAGCAGAACAGCTCTTAATGCACAGAAATGCCAACAGTTCTATTTTATTGAGATTTTTCTTTACTGTACTAAAATACTTCAAAACACACTTGTACAAAAAGTATTCCCCATTCCGGTAGTGTGGAATCTTAAGATGTGGTTGAAGAGAAACGTTTTAGGGTCACAAAATGCTATCCAATTTTACTGTCTCTGATCCAAACTGTAGCCTGGGTATCCATTTTCAAATAGAACTAAAGCACTTTGGGAGCTTTATGCTCTCTGAACTGTTATTAAGCTGCTCTATAAATTTAATTACAGAAACACCTTTGACAGAATTAAACAGCAGTGCTTGCAGTCAGACATTAGACCACCAATGGTAGAAATAACATTGATAGATTTACATAAAACCCTACTACCCATGGTAAAGCTTAAAAGCAGCAAAGAGTAACAGCAATAACATCATGAACAAAAACCCCCATACTAAACGCAACCCTTATACTTACCCTCCTCTCCTTAGCA
>JAOEGS010002414.1:16641-33394 GCA_025447755.1 Corythornis vintsioides
CTGCTGCTGCTCTTCTCCTCCTCCTCCCAGGCAGGGGAAGCAGTTGACTTCAGCAGAGAGATCTTTTTCTTGATTCAAGTTTTCTCATGAAAGAATACATTCACTTTCAAAAGCAAAGTCATTTCAAACCCAGGAGCTAAAATTAGACTGGTTTTGTGTTTGGGGTTTTTTGGGTTTGTGTTTTTCTTGTTCTCTCTCCCCTTTATGGCTTTTACAAGCAATTACCCACTTCATGTTTTGAAATTATACAAGAAACTTCACTAGCAAATTTTTTTTTCCTGATGCTCCTTGAATGAGGAGCCTTAAAAGCTTTTCCAGAGCACCCAACAGCACAAGCAAATGAATTTACCATTTCCATTCTCTTATTTTTTTGTTCCATGAATGGGAAGCAGCAGGATACTTGTTCATCACGAAACATTAATTTTGTTAATTCCATCAAGGCAAAGCTCTGTGTGACAGCTCCAGAAACCCCAGGCAAGGCTCTAGTTTGCACCACAGCCCTTTGCATTGCAGGGGGAGTGCACGCAGCTGCACAGGACACTACACCAACACTTCTCTGGAGCCCCTGCTCCTCTTGTGGCAGGGTGGGATGTCTGGGGGGCAGGCAGATTTAGCAGCCTGCTCCTGCTGTCCCACACCAAGGGGACATCCCACCCTGTACAAGGAGATGGGGCTCCCCTAAGGCAGGGCTGGGAAGTGCTGAGAGCCACATGGCAGTGGCATCCAGCCAGCCCTGGGTCCTCCTGGTCAGGCTGCACCCACCTTGCTGAGGCCAGTGCAAGAGAGAGGCCACTGGGATGTGCCACCTGCTGGGGACAAGGCAAGAGGGGTCTAAGGACAGAGGCAGCTGCCAGCATGTGCCACTTTTGAGTTAATACAACTAATTCTGCTCAGGGATGTTACTTCTCAGCTCAGTCCCTGCAACTGTCTGAAGCTAACAGCAGATTTCCACAGCCACTGTCTGACTCCAGCAGGGACAAAGCTCCATCTTCAGTGTCACTACCAAGGACTGGGAGGTGCAGAAAGGCTCCTGCTGGTACTGGCTCCTGCCCAGTCCTGTGCACTTGCTCACTTCTGGATCTTGTGAACTGAGCTGGGGGTGCAGAAAGTAAAAGGCTGTGCCTACAGGGAGGAGTGGCCAGGACAGGTGACCCTAAACTGACCAAAAAGGGATGCCATCCCATAAACATTCCAGAATCCAGTTCCAGAATTCAGCTTCTGAATCTGGTTCCCAGCTGCCACTGAGTTCTGTCTGGGACTTAATGCCTTCCCAGAGCATCAGTGGTGATGGTGATGTTGCCATCAGGGGGTTTGGGTTCATTATGGCTCTGTATGTATTTTATTCTATTATTAATTAAAGCTCTTCTAGTTGCCTTTTCCCATCCATAAGCCTCTCTCCCTTATTCCCTTTCTCTTCCTCCTTGGGGAGAGGAGTTAATAGGGAGCATCTGTCATTTGTCTAGTGGCCAGCCCAGCCCTACCCCTTGTCCTAGCAATTCACTCTTAAGAGCTTCTCCCAGTGGGGTCCATGTGCCTTGAACCAACATGGATGGGCACCAGGTGTTGGGAAAATTGGGGCTGGGCAGCCAGATCCTTCCCCTCCATCCCCCCAGGCTCTGGGTGTGCAACCTGGGGCACTCACCTCAGTGGGGAAGGTGTGAGCTGGGGCACTCACCTCAGTGGGGGAGGGAAGTGTGACCTTTCTCTCCTGCTGGAGCTCTCCTCCAAGGGTCAAGTTTGGTTTGCTCCTTTCTGATTGTCACAGATTGGTGGAGTGTCACCCCCCCTGCCAGGATCACACTGCCACTGAGCTGGAAGTGTCTGGCTCTTCTCAGGAGTGGAAGGTGTTGAGTTTGACAAGGAGCAGGACCCACCTGCAGCACCAGCTCTGCCATCTGCAAATAACAAGCAGAGGTTATGCCCTGCCAAGCCATCCAGCTGGGCAGGGAGATGAATGAACACATTCTCTGCTCTGCTCCAGGTCTTCCAGCAGGCAAGGGGCAGCATCAGTGTCTTGTTAAGAAACATGTTCCTTCCTCCATCACCAACCCCCCATGGCAGTGCCTCTGCTCCCACTCAGTGTGACCCTGACTCTGCTACAGCCTGTCAAGGCTCCAGAGAACAAACCACCTCAAACTGCCACCTCTCACATTGCACGTCCCTGTTCTCATTCACTCAATCTCCTCCCAGCTCACAGCCCACTGGAACTTCTCTTCTTTTCCCTTACTTGACTGCCTGTTGCCACCTAAACCAACTTCCAGCTCCTTGATAGATCCAGGCATTCAGGAAACACTCAAACAGCTTCAGGAGCACCTTCCTCAGGACCCTCATGCTCAAATTCCTACATTGCTTTCCCCATCCTCCTTGTCACTGTGTCTGCAGGATACCATTCCTCTCTCCACCTGCCGTGGGGTCAGTCAGGATGGCTGTCCCAGAGCCAGCTGGATGCAGAAAGGTCACCCCACTGGGGGTCACTGCACAGGTCCCCATTGCAAACATCCTCAGGGTCCTCACTAGCACACACTGTGATAAATCAAACCCCCTCTTCAGCCCAGTCTGAGTAGGAGAGGAGCTCACACAAATCAGCACCTGTCTTGGCACAAGTGGAAAGGAGGACAAGGATGCCAGGCCCCTCCAGACCCAGACCCAGCTCTTCTGGAGGAAGAGAACTCAGTGAAATACCCAGAGCACGGGGAGGGAGAGAATCCACATGCCAAGATCAAACCCTGCAGCCAGAAACACTCTCAAGGGAGGAGATGGAACTAAAGGAAGTTGCTCCAGCAGCAGCTCCAACCTGACCATGAGAACATCACTTGGTGGTGGTTGTGGATTTCACCAAGGCTCCTTCTCACAGTGTACCCACGGATGGGGATCCCTGGATGCATCTCATCCTTGTCACTACAAACACACAAGTAAATGAAATCAGATGCAGCTAAGAAAGGTTCCACCTTGTCCCCTCCTTCCTCTTTGCACTGCACACTTGTGAAGAACCATAAAAAGACACCTTCAGAAGAAAAACAAAGTTCCAAGAATCATCACAACTCAGATTTTTATTCAACAGTGAAGCTGAAGGGAAATCTTATTCTTTCCCTTCAGGGCAAATGTTCCAAATTGAAATTAAGTAAAAATATTGTCCCCCCAAAAGTACTCACAATGAAATCAGTTTTCATTAAATAGATCTGTTTGGCAAAATAAAATAAAATAAAAATTAGAACCCATACAAAAAAAAAAAAAGTCCCTTGCAAATTTCTAACACCGTAGCGATGACAGCGATGTAAACCTGGATGGCTGGCAGTTGGAATTCATCTGTGGAAATTACTGTTGAACTTTGGAGCAAGAAAACAACCAAAAAAGAATCACTTTGAATAGCAACAAGCCAATTGTAGAGGCAGGTGAGGCTTAGGGACCGCTCTGGGGACGGGACACAACTGGTGGCTCCACAGAGCCGGTGCCAATGATCTGCTCGTGTGGGGCTGCTGGGAGAGGAGAAGGAAACACAGTTCAAAGCTGTTGCAGCATATGGTACAGCAAAAAACCTGCAGAGCTTCCCTGCTGGGAGCTGGTGGTGGGGTGGTGCTGGTGGCCAGAGGTGGGAGTGGCAGGGATGGTGCTAGAGAGGTCGGTGCAAGCGCCGGGGAGCGGTGACTGGTTTCCATCATCCCGTGGGCTTCACTTGGGAGTGAGTGGCTGGGGAAACCTTCTGCTTACAGTAGCTGGTGCTGCTCCCTACCTCCTTCCAGTGAGAGCCTCTGCCCTGCCAGGTGGGTTTCACAGGCGTGCAGTTTGGGAGCATCATCCTGTAGGGAAGAGTGTCTATTCCAGTATTAAAAACGTAAAAAAGGTCCTGGGAGGTGCTCCCTGTGGCAGCCTCTGCCTCAGGCAGGGCCAGCAGCCTGCAATTAAACTTAATTAAAGCAGTGTGGATTTGGATGAGCCATGGGGAAGATGGGAAAAGGGGGAAGGAAGGGATGCAGGGAACAGGGAGGAAGGGGAGTGTTTCTACATCCCTCCCCAAAGCCAAAATCCAAGGTGCACAAGTGGGTTTGTTTTTTTTTTTCCCCTCAAACTCTTCTTATTTTTATTTGTAATATCTCTCCAGTTATAATATTTCCAGTTGGGAAGCCATTTTCAGGGGCAGCCTCAGTTACAGTCATAAACAAAGTCGTAGTTGCTGGGCTCCTTTGGGATGGGTGGGGGAGCATCTGGGATCTGGATGTTCTCCAGGTCCAGGAGGCGCAGTTTGATCTCCATGCTGAGCAGCGTGTCCAGGTCGTTCCGGGTCAGGTCACTCAACATGTCCTTCCCAAGCAGGGCATTGAGCCCATCAGTCCAGACACAATACTGCCCAGAAACAGAGAAAAACAGTCAGTGACAGAGCAGTGACACAGCTGCTGCTCTGGCCTGGGCCTCTGCACCTGTCACTCCCACAGTGACTTACAAAGAGATGTGAAATGAGGGAGTGGTTTTACCAGCTCCAGGCATGGAGGGATGACAGGAGGTTCCACCTCAACATGAGGATGTGAGGCTCCCAGAGCCTGGCAGGGGCTCCCCAGAGAGGTTGTGGAGTCTCCTGCTCTGGAGAGTTCCCAGCCCCCCCTGGCTGTTCCTGTGCCCTGTGCTGGATCAGATTCTATTCCATGGGGTTGGACTCAAAGATCTCCAGGGTCCCTTCCAACCCCTGCCAGCCTGGGATCCACTGAGCTGCTCAGAAAATGGAAAACAATGCCCTAAAAATGGGAAGAAATTACAGTATTTAGTCGTTTGACAATTTGCTATCTCCTCCAATATATATAATTTTGAATATTCTTCCACACTTGCAGGAGAAAGAGCAATACCTAACTCAGGACAATGGACCTCTGGAGAGATTTCTCTTCCCATTTCTCTCCTTCCAAAGGACTCACAAAACAAGCCTGATGATCTTCCACTAGACTTCCACATCAGGTGAACTGAATCCCACCCACAATCCTTCTCAATCCTTTGTGTAAGGAATCCTGAACCAACTATCCAGCTTCACCTGCTATCAACTGACCTGTACACAGACACTCTCACACTACACCTACTTTACCACTACTTTACACTAAGTCACACTGTGAAAGTCCTGAGCCAAGGGGGCTGTGGTCTTTATGACAATTAAATGCTAAGCTCCCTGATGTCATTCCAAATGCTGTGAATGATGAACTGGCCTCTAGAAAACCTCCTCCTCACTGAGAGCTGTTCCCTGATCAGAGATGTCATCCTTCCCACAGGGGCTGAATAACATGGTAATGAGCAGCAAATCCAAGGGAGACTGGTGATCTGGAGTCAACTGCTATCAAGTCCCTTCCATTTTACTACCAAGAGCCATTTCTGCAGTTATGGACACAAGAACTCAAATGCTATCAGCTAAAAAGGAAGATTTCAATCATGAACTTGTGTCCCAGTTTGCAGGAGAAAATTAAACCAACCCTAACTGCATTTTTATCTCCCAAATACTTCCATGCCTCAAAAATGGAATTTAAATTTAGTTGACCATTTGCTGTGTGATACTGTCAAGTTTAAAGATAGTCACACTTGACCTCATCCTACAGCAGGAATAAAGATTATTTTTAAGGAAGAGAGAGAAAACCCCCTCTTGGGGAGGTTATATCTTCACCCAGAAATAGGATGGGTAACACTTCACCAAAGTGCAATGTGACCCATTTGAGTCAGGAACAAAGAGCAGCAGAGCTGAGATTTCAGCCAGGGTGTCAGGAGAGCACACTGCAGCCTTCAGGGGAGAGGAGCTGCAGCTCAGACACCTCAGGCTGTCCTGCCAAGTCCTAAATAAACAACTCTGCCTATTCTGGGCTGCCAAAGTGTGTCACTGAAGGCTTCCAAAGGGTGCACTGCATGGAGTGTACACAGAGCAGCAAAAAAAGAACCTAGCCTAGAAATGCAATTATTTTGGAGCAGGCTATATATAGATATATTTATGATGGAGTTGAACTTGTTCTTTGGGAAAGTGTTGCCAGAATTTACCAGAAGGAAAGGCCAAGAGAGGCAAAGGGCCCTGCTCAGGCTACAGCAGCACAGAGCATCCATTCCACTGATGCAGCCCCTGATGTAAATCATCCAGCACCTGCTCAGGGAGTCCAGAGCCTTCCCTGGGGAGCAATCCCAGGAGGCAGGGCTGCAGGGCTCCCCTCTTCCAGAGAGAGCTCACCCAGGGCCCACAGAAAACCAAACTCTGCCCACAATCAGATGAGTGGGATGGCCTGGAAAAGGTGCTTCATCTCATCTCCACATGGGCACGTGCATCTCACTAAACTCCTGTACATCTTCAGCAGAGAGAAATCCTCATGGGGTGGTGGGAAAACAGAGGGCATCCATTCAAAAGCTTTTTTTTTTTCCTTTTTAATATACAAAACAGAGTAAGAGCTGCTGCAAAATTAATTTTACTACAGACTCATTTCCATAAAACTCCAGTGAAACCTAATTATAGCCTCCCTCATCAGTTCCTCTGTCAGAAATCAAGGATAAGATGAATCCACCTTTTTCCCATGTAGTTGGAACCAGCTACTAGTCTTGCAATGAAAAACAAACACACTGGAGATGTCTCCCAGTGCTGAATCCTCTGGCTAGCAGCAAGCTGCAATAGATGGCTAAAGGGTACTGCCAAACTTTAATGTGCATGAAGGAGATCCAAATCCCAACAAGATTGGCTCCATAATGAGATTTTATTAAAGAAAAACCCTGGGAGCCAAGAGAGGGGAACCAAACACCCAGCAGGGTTGTGCAGGCTCCACCCATCTGGATGCAGCCCCAAGCAACCTGCTCTGAGCTTATCACAGAGCTGCTCTGAGCAGCACATCAAACTGGGGCACCCCCAGTGACCCTCAGAACTTGAATCTTCCCATGAGCCCCATTCAGTTTGTATTTGTAGGACACAATCCCCATATTCAAACTCAGTTTCCACATTCAAACCTCACTCTACACTGATGGGGACTGTGGAAGCACTTGAAAAAAACCCTGTTAGCCTGACCTGAAATTGCCAGGTACTGACATCATTGCTGGTGCTTCACACAAAGCTCTTCAGAGATGGAGATGCCACCCCCCAAGTCTCTCCCAGGCTGACAACACTGCTAAAATTGGACATTCTGACGAGCAGCCCAGTTCCTCTGATGAACTCCTGGGCTTCATAAGCTGCTCCTTGCCTTTCCTTGGTTAGTGCATCTCACCTCAGTGGGGTGCAGCAGCAGTTTCTGGACATTTAGACCATTCCAATACATTCGTAGCATTAGGTTATATTTTGAGACACAAGTGGCTGAAGGAAAAAAAATGTCCATTTTCATAACCATTTGGTATTATGAGCTCACACTAGGGCTCAGTTTCAGTAGAATGTCTATCAGAAAGCATCAATGTTCAGCTCAGAGATGAGGACAATCATCACCCTCTGCTTAGCCCCACAGCTCTGATAGCAAACTATGCCTGGCACCCTAGTGATACTCCCTGCTAGATCAAACCTGACCAGCAAAATCTCTGGAACAACAGAATCAGGCTGGTAGGGGCTGGGAGGGACCTCTGGAGATCATCTCATCCACCCCCTGCTCCAGCAGGGGCACCCAGAGCAGGCTGCCCAGGGTCACATCCAGGGGTATTGGAATCTCCCCAGAGGAGACTCCACAGCCTCTCTGGGCAGCCTGGGCCAGGCTCTGGCACCCTCACACCAAAGAAGATTTTCCTCCTGTTCAGATGGATCCTCCTGGGTTCCAGTTTGTGCCCAGTGCCCCTTGTCCTGCCACAGGGCACCACTGAAAAAATCTGGCCCAAATTTCTTGCCCCATGCCCTTTGGAGACTGATAATCACTGACCAGATCCCCTCTCAGTCTTCTCCGGGTTAAACAGTGAACAAATATACTTGAATGACAAATATTAATCCCCAGGAAAACCCAAATAAGCATCACTTCCTTCATTTCCTCTCCTAAATTAACATTTATTTGAAGGATTTGAAGGTTTTAATCCAGAACTGCAAACGTTGAGGGTGTTTAACTGAACACACTTCAGTCCTAATGCAATTTTCCTAATGCTCCAGTACAATGCAGCTTAATGCAGTCTTCTCTGCTTCATCTTAACTGAGTCCAAAATGTCATGCCACAAAAGAAATGTGCCAAGGCAACACTAACCCTTGCTGCTTTAGAAATAAGAAGGGAATCTGTTCTCCTCCTTTATTTTTTTTTTTTGATACAGTGCATTCTGTTAAAACCTCTGCTTGGAAATTCTTTGAAAGCCATCCAATGCTCCCACATAATTAGCTAAATTAGCTCTACCACCTCCCAAAAGGCAACAATGTGGTTTATTGCCATGTGTTTGCAAGTAAGACAAGGAAGCAGGGGGGAGGCCATGGTTCTGCTTTGCTGTCAGTGTTTACAAGTGAGACCACTGCAAAACAAACCCCTGGGGAGGTAACAGAGAGGACCTTCCATGATCTTCTGTCACAAATGGTCTTAGGCAACATGAGAACTCAAGTTTTTGGCTGAAATGGAGACTTAACAGTGGTAGAATTTCCCCTGATGATGTTGGCACCATCACAATTTGCTCATGATGGCAGAGATTCTTGAAGAGCCTGCTCTACCCATCCTCAGTGTTGAACTAAACACAGCAAAAATCCTCCAGGGCAGACCAGAGCAGAAGAAATCTTTGCTACAGCAGGAAATGAGCAAGGTCTGAGGAGAGTGTGAGGTGTCCCCAAGCTCTTATTTATGGCTCTTATTTCAGTAGGGCTTAGAAATACTGGTCCTGAATTTGGACCCCCATGTGCTCTCCAAATACAAAGCACATTCCTTCTGTGGCAGGATGTGCATGGAGATTGCAGATCTTCCTCCCACACTAGCTCCTCTGCCTTCAGCTGTGAGAGGTGACACAGGTTCAGATGGACCTGCACTCTGCTCCAGGATGGCCATTCCCATGTCCTTACAAAGCTGGCTGCTGCCATAAAGCAACTGAGGGGGCTGCCAGGAGCTTTCTGTGCTCTCAACTTGACTCACCTCGTGCTTGTCTGGTGCAATGAAGTTCAGCTGGCCACTGGAGTCATACAGGATGGAGAAAGCAAGCTCCAGCACCTCCTGCAGCAACACAAAGAAACATGTTAATGCTGCATCCCAGGCCTGTCTGTCTTTCCACCACTTATTCCCCCAGACAAGTGGAAAAATAAGTTCTGGCACCCTCCTAGCTGGCCAAGGCTGCAGCAGTACCAGGGCTCTGCAACAGACTGGCACAGCAGGGACCTCACCACACATGCTTCAGCCAGAACAAACTCCCCTCTCAGTGCTGGCTGCACTGAGGTCAGGGACTGCTTTAGCATTTCAGTTTAAATTTGAGCTAGGCAACAGTGAAGGGCTAAAATCAATATCCTGCACAATAGGACACTTGCAACAAACTCCTCATGAAGACCCAGAAATCAAATTGGCAAGGTTTGATTGCCTGTGTCAAAAATCTCACTGGTAGTTAATATCCTTATGTCCTTTTCATTGCTGGAAATCTCTTCACTCACTTCTTATCAAGAGATTTCTGTCATTTTGGTTCTGCCTGGACCTCAGTCAAACTGAACTGTCTGGGTCACACCCAAGATGTGTGTGTCAAGAAAGGAAAAAGGGATCTTTTTTTTCCCCCACCCTCAGCACTGAAGCAGGAATTTCAAAGATGCCAAAGGGAATTCATGAAGTACTGTCCTTCCCTAAAAGTCACCATGGGCTGGGTTCCCATGGGGAACCCCAACCCATCTGAATAAATCATGACCTTCCCCTGGCCAGCAGTGAGCAGGTGAAGTTGTGTTACCATGGCTACTGCAAGCATCAAAGCACTGAAGAGATCCCAGACCAACCTGGACATGATCCTGGGCAACATGCTCTGGGTGACCCTCCTTTAGCTAGTTTGAAAATGGAAGGATGGACTGTGAGGACTGCAGCATGTCAATTCCCCTTGATTTCTACCCCTGCTCTCCCAGGCTGAATCAGACAGAGGCCTTTGGAATTTGGGAAGGGTCCCAGCAATGCTGGGAAGGCTGGAACCCTCTGCTGGGACAGGCTGGGAGAGCTGGGGGGGTTCAGCCTGCAGAGGAGAAGCTCCAGGGAGACCTTGCAGTACTCTAACAGGGGCCTGTTAGAAAGATGGGGACAAGACTATCAGTAGGGTCTGCTGGGACAGGACAAGGGGTGATGGCTTTAAACCAAAAGAGGGGAGATTCAGACTGGAGAGAAGGAAGAAATGGTTTTACATTGAGGGTGGGGAGAGGCTGTCCCAGGCTGCCCAGAGAGGTGGTGGCTGCCCCAGCCCTGGCACCATCCCAGGGGAGGATGGGGGGGCTCTGAGCACCCAGCTCTGGGTGCAGATGGCCCTGCTCCCTGCAGGGGGTGGACTGGATGAGCTTTAAATGTTCCTTCCAACCCAAATCAGTCTGTGATTCTATTACTTTTGAACTTGTATGATTAAGAGTCTAAATCATAAAAGCTCTAATCCTTAGGGATAATCTTGGATGATCAGAGGTGCTCTTGGTGTCTTTGAGTTTAGTTACTAGGTCTAACTTGCCATATTGCCAGGCCACAGGAGACAAAACTGTTCATTCCCCATAGAAGCTGCAGATGCCAAAGTGCAACCAAAAGGGCTCAGGGCTCATGTAGCCTCCTTGTGTTTTGGGCATGTCTCAGCCACACCTTATTCACACCTCATTCCAGACACAAATCTGCCCCTGCCCACACAATCCTGCCAGTCATCTCCTCACTGAGTGCTACAAATTGCTGCCACAACATGTCAAGCCATGCAACTGAGGTTGTGAAAGGAAATGTGGCCTTGCAGAAAAGAGCTTCTGCTTCATTTCATGAAGGTCAACAATAATCCCATAGGCCTGGCCCTGTCCTGTGGGAAATTCCAAGGGATGGAAGTTTTTGTGCATCTCAAAGAAAGGAGGAGAGAAACTCCATGCCTGAGAGAGGCATATCCCTGGGACCCATGAGTTTGGTCATTCCCAGTCAGGCAGAGATTGAAGAAGAGCCAAGTCTAGGGCACCAAGTTTCAGGGGGGGAAAGAGGGAGTTTGGCAGCTCTGGCTCTAGTTCAGCTTCTTTGCTGGCTGGCTGCTCTGGAGACTACATGTTTGGGAATTACAGCTCCAGAGGCCAGCATCTCTGTCCCCTTGTGCACAATGAACTGCCAAGGAAAACAGAAGACTCCCTGAGGATACCTAGATGTGTAGCAGTGGGGAACTTGGGCAATTAGTAATAATAAATAAAATAAACTATATAAAATAAAATAAATAAATATAAAATAAAAGAGAAAATAAAAGAGAAAATAAAAGAGAAAAGAAGCTGCAGAAGAGGGAAGTGAGGAGAACCATCGACCATCTCCACTGACTGAAATGGCATCAAGGTTGCCACATCAGCAAATAAAAGTGAAACACTTAGAAAGATATGGCCCTGATTTTTTCCAAGGTCTTCCCTCATGTGTTTGCTTGAAGGCTGTAAAATCGATTTAATTTCCTTGAAATTCATTAATGTTACTCAAGAGGCAGAAACGAGGACTTGAAAATTAAACCTCATTTAAAAACACAAGCAAAATGAACAACAATGGATTCAAGTCTGGTCCTATCAGGTCGTTCCAGCTTCACATGCTTGTAAATTCCCACTCAGTTTAACTCTGATTTATTTGTAAATGAGCCCACTGGAAGAATAATGGGGAGCAGGATGGCAGAATAATGGCCACGTGCTGGCAGATGAAGAGAGTCTGAAGCCTTTGCTATGGACAGGCTGCCAGTCCCAGCTCTGCAACTGGCACTCTGCCATGCCATTTGCTTTCTGCCAATGAATCAACATCAAGTGGTCACTCTGGATGTGCCAGGGAAGGAAGCACAGGATGGAAGTGCCTCTGCAAAGACAGATCAGCAACTGTGCAATTTTGGGAAGCAAAAGGTTCTCAACAGCTAACTCAGCCTCATGCTGTGGCTGTCTGGGTTGGGTTGTTGTAGTTTTGAAATGTTAATTCCACTGTCCACGTTGACATGCTGCCCCACATTGTTCCTGAGGTGTCAGTTAATAGCTGCAATACTGCTCCAGTGGGATGACAACTCCTTCCACAGATTCTGTGATTCCCAGGGGAAGAAACGAGGAGTGAAGGAAGAAAACCCCTCCCTGCAAGCCATCAAAACCCCCACACCACAGCAGAAATAGTAAAAACTTCACAAATTCCTCCTGCCTGGGTCACAAATGGAGTGCTCCAGCCATGGAGGCAGCCAGCCCACCTACCAACTCCTTCACATTCCCAGCCAGAAGTTTTCCTGTCAGTCCCAAGTGATTTTTCCAGAGGAAACGGGGTGATGCTGACAGCTGAAGAACAAACTGCTCTGCAGCATTGCCATTTAGCATTAAATACATTACTGCTCTACAAAGATGACACATTTCCATCACTGCCACCCACTGCTTTCCATCTTCCTAGCTTTCCTTTGCATCTGAGGATGAGGAAGCACCAGAAATACTTCACATGCATCATGTGCATGTCCCAGCCAAACGCTGCTGATGGTTCAGCTGGAACTGGAGCTAGGAGCTGTGTGCAGCCCCTTGTGTGTGAGTGCCCTGATTCAGAAAATGGGAAGGATGTTTTTAGCCTCTCTTGGCTTTACTTTTCCATTTCCAAGCACCTAAAGGCAGTGCTGGAAGGAGGTGATGGCATCCTGATACACCAAAGCAGCTGGTGTGGATGAGAAAAGACTGGAGGTGCTCTGTCTTAGGCCAGGCAAGCTGCAGCTCTGAGGCTGCAACACTTGCATGGTACAGTTTTGACATTTTCATTTTCCATTGTGTCCATCTAAACTGGTCTTTCCAGTATTTCTCCAAATGCATACATTTTATCTTCAGTGTGTTAAAGCAGGAGTTCTTAACTTCACTGCTTTGCCTATCAAAGTCTCTTTCTTCTTGAAGCCCAAGTTTCTCAGTTTTGAGTAAGTAAAAATTCTGATTGCAATCCTCTGCTCTGGTTGCCAGACCTCAGGGTGGGGTTCTGGGTCAGACTGAGGTCAGACAGTCATGATCTGATAGAAAACTTAAGAGCAACCCCTGTACACTATGGCACAAAGACCTTCACCACTGAAGATGTCAGACTTTGCTAGGAACTCAACTTGAGCAATTCTCACTAGCAAAACCTCTGTAAGATCTGACACAGCACAATCTGAGTCCTGTTGTCAGTTTCCAGTTGTTGAGCTGACAGGGAACACCAATCCAATGGAAGATGGGAAGATGGCCACTGTCTCTGTGCAGTTTTTCCCAAATGCCCTGCTGAACAAACCCTTATACACATCATTAATTGCCCACTATTCACCTCACATCCTTTTTCTGGCAGTTTTCTCCCTGCCTGCAGCTGAAGGTATCATCAGCTGGCCTTGAATCCCAACTTGGGCATGTGCCAGTGTTCCCTGGATGTGAGCTCTCCAGGGAATACAGCTGGAACAACTAGTACAGGGCTAGGTACCAACCCTCACTGCTACCCTGCTCTGTAGCAGCAGTCACAGCTGCCTGGCTTCAGAGGTAGGAGACATCACTGCCTAGACCATCCTACCATGCCCCAGGCACCTCCCAGCACCCATCTGCCACCAAAGCCAAGCAGAGGAGGGGAGAAATTGTCCCCCAGAGTGTCCCAGGAGTGGAACTGAGATGCCCTGAGGTGGAAGCAAAGGGAATGTGCAGGCTCAGAAAGGTGGCAGGCTGGAGGAGAAAGAGCAGGGTGACTTCAGGGAACGTGGAGGTGACCAGCTTTGTGTTCTGCAGTGAGAGTGCTGGCAACTGAGCAGCCTACCTTGTTTTGTTTCAGAGCTCCTTTCTCCTTCATGTGAGGGCAGTCCTTCCCAGTCACAACAGCTTTTATATCTGCCACTGGCACTGCAGGGAAGAGAAACAAAAGCAAAACCCAGAAAATGAGTTATAAACAAGGTATGGAAAAGCTACAGGCTCTGAAAAGAGGCCAGACTAATGTGTTAAAATTGCCACCTCCCTTGACATTTCCAGCTGCTGGAAGCAAGGGAAATGGAAGAAAACAACTCAAATAGGAATAACAAAACTTCAGGCATCTGGATAAAAATCTGAGCAGGGGTAAGAATGCTTCATGTAGATGTGCACCAGTGCCTGGACAGTGTTTATGTGGACTTGGAGATGTAGAAAACATATTGTTCCCTGCCTTGCTAGCATCATGTGCCTCCCTGTTGCCCTAGGCATCCAAGGAAAGACTCTGCTGGAGGGAGGATACTGGGCAGGCTGGACCCACCCAATGCTCTTGTCCTTCTGGTTTTGCCTGCATGACCTTTTCTAATAGCTTTTCACTGCCAGCAGCAATGTAGCTGCTATAAGGACTGTTAAGGCTTATAATGACCCATTCCAATTGCTTTAAAATGTGAAATGAGCAGAAATCATTGCAAAAATAAGGAGAGAAAATTATTGGCAGCTGCTGCCACTCAGCCTCATTCACAGAGTGAGGTCACCACAAAGTAAAAGATAAATTTCTCAGAGTTTCAAGTGGAAGTCAATTTTCCTGCATCAATTACACAATGGAGAATCTATGTGCTCCACAATACAATATGGTCAGTGAGTGGCAGCTTCTACAATCTATAAATAATTCATTATCCTGAATTAGATAATGAATTAGCTGTGGGATAGCACCATATAGATAGAACAGCACAATAGGAGGAAAACCTGTTATTTCCCAGTTCTTTACAAAGCCTAATGGAAATACTGGGGAGGACAAATGCATTTTCTTTCTTTACTGGGCACAGCAACACTATGTATTTTACTACAGATTACCTCAGCACTGTGGGCAAATGGAGAGCAGGGATATAACAGACATTCTTTGCATGGAAAACTGAAAGAAATGGAAGTTACTTGGCACTTCACTGCTCAACATCTCCTGCCTTTCATCTCAGCATTTCATTATGATCCTGGTTTTCAGGAGAGAGTGAGTTAGGACAAGCTGGGAAGGAAAGGAGATATTAGAGTGCAACTATAAAATCAGAGTGTTTGGGGTTGGAAGGAAGGGACCTTTCAAGGCCACCCCTGCAGTGAGCAGGGACATCTGCCATCAGAGCAGGTTGCTCAGGAAGGTTTACTTAAGAAGACCTCCTGGATCTGCTGAGGATGCCCAGAAAACCAATTTCTCTGCAGAAGGCAGGGTTTGCTCAGCTTAGAGCTCTCACCCACAAAGGCTTTTCTCCAGGTTTCAGCTGCTTGAACTCAGTGATCTGGAATGCAGTTATTGTGGGGGATCCCATCCTGATCTGACAGCCTGATCTCTGTTCAGCAGGAACGTGGCTTACTCCTTCTTTAAAACAGAACCATGGCCTTCAGATGGCATCAGAGGCTGACCACAAGCTGCTGGAAGGTGTGAGTATGGGTGTGATGTGCTCACAACAGATAAAGCTCAGAGAAAAGAGGGCAGCTCTTTTCTGTCCCAACTGGAGTCTGCACAGCTTGTTAACACTGCCAGCCTGAAAGGGGGGTGACGTGCTCAGAGTTGAAAAGATTAAACCCCCTCATGTTTATTTTTGGAGACAGAAACTAGTTATTCAGGCTTGGCAAACAATGCACCAAAATGCCCTAAGCTGCTTCTCTTGCTTCTCCATTTCCTTACCCTGCATCTGCTGAGCTGCCCTCAAGTGCAGATGATAATGGACATCATACTCTGACCTTAACAGTTCAAAACTCAGTATAAGCCTAGCCAAAGAACACCAGAACATTTCTGGAAAACAAGCTGGAAAATTCCCCAGCCAGTTTGAACAGCAGTGCCACTTGATCATCTACCTTGCAGCATTGCCAGCTCTGTTTAACTGAGGGGAATCTCCTGTCCCTGACAGCATGAAAACCTGAGATACTGATGAAAGAACCACATCTTCCTCAAAATTCATCAGTATCTGCCATGCACAGGAACGTGTGGGTCTGGCCCAGGGGAACTTTCTGTCCCCACGACATCCTGACATTCCCAGGGAGGCTCAAGAGCCAATGGAAAATGCAAAAGCAAGATGCAGCTTGCAGTCAGGATCAGGAATTTGAGCACAGAAGCAGAAAGATCTGGAACAAGCTTAACTGTGCCTGCAGTTCCAGTGTGACCTTCTTCCTTCTGTCATCCTAACATTCAAGGGCTATTTCTCCCACCCTCATCCAGCAAAAGCAGCTTCTCCCAGTGCCCATGCAGCCCCCTGAGCCCCTGTCCACCCTGCCAAGGCTGCAGGAGGAGTGTGAAGCATCCTTGAGGCAATCTGCAGGGCAAGGGGATGCAGGGAACGTGAGCAGGCTCCAGCAGCAGACAGGCTGCTCCTCCTTCCCTTGGGCATTTTATACAGCTGCTGCCAGATGACAGGCTGGGGGAGCAGAAAAGAGAAGCAATTCTCTATTTTACTAATGCAGAGGGAAGTTTAACTCATTGCTGTTTGCCTTTTGTGGTTTTCAGGCTGGAAAAGCCACCAACTTCTGAAAACTAAAGTCTGTTGGGCCTTTAAAAGAAGTGGAGCTCTCAACAAAAACTGCTGTACAAGTGTGTCTGACCTGATGATGCCAAGAATGTAATTTATTACTTATGGAGGTTCAGGAAAGAACAAAAATAAATGATTCCTTATTCTACCTTTGTTTTCTTGCAGTCACTTTCTGGTGACAAAACTACACTGGTCTTTTCTGTTATCACAGAAAACTTGCCCATGATTGCAGATGAAACCTCTACAAACTGTGGTGAAGATAAAGGAGAAATTCTCACCAGAGTATGATTTTCCTGAAGGG
>JAOEGS010002415.1:8866-25988 GCA_025447755.1 Corythornis vintsioides
GGCAGGCAGGGGGTCGGGGGGCTGGGGTTTTGCATATGAGATTAAGGAGTGAAGATCTCGTTCATTTTCCTTTCATCTGTCTGGGCTGTATCACTGAAGTCTCTGCTTTCCCTGTGTTATATTCAGCTTGCAGAGTGACTCATCTGCAAGCGCAAATTACCTTGCTAAAGTATTCTTAGGAGAAATAATTAGCCACAAGCACCTCCTCTCCAGCCTCCTGTATGTGCCTCCGGGGACTGGGGCGCTTGACATAAATCATTTAGTCCCGAGCCCTAGCACACACCTTTCCCAAAGGACTCCATAATTGGCAAAGTAGTTGCCAACCAGGTTTAAAGTGATTTGAAATTGTTTTCCATACAGCCTTGCTGATAGCAAAAGGTTTCCCCCTTTCCTCAAGCATGAGTTACAGTAACATGATTGAATGTAACCCGTTATTCAGTTCAAGCTGTGATTCTGATACAGTATAGACAATATAAATTCCCCAGAGCTCTGTGAGGCCACCTCAATGGTCCATTTAAGTCCAATTCAATTAGGCTCACTATAGTTCTTAGGATTTCTTAGGTATGTTTGCAGCAGCCTTGGGGTTTGAATGTGAGAACAGTATTCATCTAGGAGTTTTAAATTAGGTCTCAGGTGTCATCATTCTAAATGAATTATTACAGTGGTGTGTTCATGCCATTACAGGTAAGGTTATGTTAGTATCTCCACTCAGCCATATTAATGCACCGAGGGCTGGAACTTGGTATGTTAGGTCCTTGCCTTACAGTGACTTTTTTAACCCACTTCTCAAAATAATCGGGCTGCCAGGCACCGAGCTGTATTTAAAATGCATGTAAATAACTTGTTTACTTTTCAGCTTCTAACTGATTGTCTGCGATGTGCTTTAGGAGATGCTGTTGTGCCCCGAGCACTGCCAGCACCCTCACCTCCACAGAGGGTCGGGGGGAAAGGGTCCTTGCCCTGTCTAGCTCACCAGCACTGCCTCTGGCACATGGGTGGGCAGTGCGGAGTGCTGGGATGGTCAAGAAGAGTGAGCTGCTGCCTTGCTCGTGCTTTCCTTTCAATTGTTGGATTTTGAAGACCTTCTGCTTTTGCTTTATTTCCCCAGCCACAGCTGATGGGGAGGGAAACATTAAAGATGTACTTTGTTTTGCTTTCCCCAGATTTTCTCCATTTGTGTCTGAACCTGATTTCTCCCCGGTATTTAACACTCCTCCAGCACTTCCAGGAATAAGAGTGGTGAAGGGAGGGAAGCACTTGCAGCCCAAATGGCCCATCCAGATTTTGTGTCTGCAGATGGACACCATTTGGTTCCTCTAACAAGGCAATGCAAATGCCAGGTATGCAGATGAAGCTCACTTCAAAGAAAGAAGGAAGAAAGAAGAAGCAGAGAAGAAGCTTAATTTTTTGGCAGGTTACTCTGGAAGACTATCTGACCTTTGGACTTGATTCCCAAGACTGGTGTTTAAAGAGTAAAGATAACATTTCTTTATTGGCCTAGATGGAAAAATTATTCTCATTATTTTACTCTGGTCCCCTCTAGTGGCACCAACAGAAAGTGAGACCCCCCCACACCTTGTCCCATCACTGTATTCACAGGAAAAGTCACAGTCCTGCTAGGGCTAAATAGAGAAGGGCAAAGGATAGTTCATGGATGGGATCTAAGGAACAAAGCAATCAGGTGGCTCTTATATAGATTCACACTGTCTGTCAGGTCTCCTGGATCCAAGCCTCCTGAGATCCATGTCATACTTTCTAGAAGAGCATCCTACCTCTCACAGCCCTAACCTTTTCCTATTGCTTTTCTCTTATAAATTTCACTTGGTTTCATTCAGATTTGCTGTGTCCTATCCCTATGCTCCTGGGAGAAACATGCCAATATTTTGCCTGTGTTATGTAGGGGAATAGTCAGAAGAAAAGACTCAAAATCTCTTTCCTTCACTCTCTGTCGTATCTTTGCTAGGGCAGACTGTAGCCCTAAGATCCTTCCAAGATCAAATAAATGCCTCCAGGAAGAAACGATCAAAGGAGAAAAAAAGCTTAAGAAGTCATTAGTCTGGGTATTTCCTTGTATTAGAATGGCCCCTCATGATTCAAGCAGTCTCCTGGGTTACAAAAATTAAGGGGCAAAGCGTCCTTCTTCTGGGACAGAGGCCCCACGTGAGGGAGAGCATCCATAGGGCACATCCACACAAACAAGATTCACTTTTCTCTTCTACCAGCTATCTAGAAAAGAGTCAGATCCCACCCACAGGCCAGGTAGTGATGTTAATCCTGATTATTTCCAAGATTCATTAACACCCTGAGCTGGGAGAACCACACACTTCTTGTTGCACCTTCTGCCTGCCACAGCCAGGGTCCCATTTGGACTGAGCAGAGACATGGGATCTAGGAAGGTCACAGTTCCTCCAAAGACACTCAGGAGACATGCTGAGGAATGGCTCAGTTGTTTCTAGACCCAAGCTGAGATGTCCTGCCTTCCTCATTGTACCATGGGAACCTTCCTGTGGGATTGACACTAGCTGGGGGATGTCACTCATGGGACTGTCCCTTATTTGCAGAAACCCAAGGGAATTAGATCCAAATTACTTAGTCACATATTTAGATATCTTACTTGATCAAGACTCTAGTAGAGAGAAATGTGTAAAAATTAAAATAAGTATCTCCTCTACGCTGCTTTGCAACATTTTACCTTGTTTACCAGAATGTTTTTTCTTCAGGTACTGGGAAAGCCTATGCCTTCCTGAAGTCTTATTTAAGCAATTAATTTGTAAGGATTGGTTTACTATTTAACTATCTCTTTTTGGAATTTTTTGCATCAACAGCACAATAAGGATTTAGTAGGAAAGCAACAGGTGCTTACTTTATACCTTAAGAAAGGTAGGACATTTCACATGAGAAGACAAATCTTGATATCTTTACAGAGTTAATCTAAAGCCAGCCTGGCAATTGAGATCAAAAAACATTCCCTAAAGCACAAATGCATGACAGGTCAGTGCTGGACTCTCAGATCTAGAAACTGAACCTCATCTGTGAGGGGCTCATGTTCAGCACAAGTATTGAGGAGAAGGGAAAGAGAAGAAAAATTACTTCTTCATTGTGTCTCTGCTTCCCCAGCCCTGTAGTCTGCTAGGGCCTGACCTGTTCTACACAAAGCAAGAGTATTCCCAGGTTTGTCTGCAGTCATCCTCTCTGGATATGTCCAATGGGTGTTTGTTGACTGTTGTCTGAATTGGGATTATTCAAAGGGACTTCCCAGTTACCTAACTGGCAGCCTGGTTCTACTCCAGCCCTTTGCTCAGGCAAGATAAGGCACACACTGCTTCCCACAGGCATTTTTTACAGGTGGGCAGTGCAGACTGGAGGTGATGTGATCTCCTTGGCTCCCTTCCTGGCACCCTGCACTTGCTGGTCCATAAGGAGCAGCCCCAGGTTGGACTCTCACTGCCCTCAGACTTCTCCATGCAGCAAGAAGGGATTGAATGAGTGGCCAAAGGAAATGTCAGAAGCACCCTAAAGCTGCTGCTGGGGGCTGTCAGCTGCTGCTGTCTGGACTGGCTGCAAAGAGCCTTCGTTTGGGCCAGAAATGTATGTGGCCTTATTTCTTCAGTCTTTGTGACTATTGCAATTTTGCAGGCCATGTGCCAAGGCAGCTGAGAATCCTCCAGAAACCAGTCCTCAACCCCAAACTATCACCTCAGGGAAATTCTTTCTGTCCTGTAACTAAGTTCATTTCATCATGGTTTCCTTCCAGCGTCAAGGAGCAAACTCTAACACAAACCACAGGGCACACAGCCTTGCACAATGCGGCACCCACAGCATCCATACCCCCCCCACACAGCATCCATATGGACCCTTTGCATCAGAAGGGATCGCTCGGAGTCACTTACAGCAGCAGATTCCACCGAGGGTGTAAAAAAACCTGTGCTCTGCCACCCGGTTTCGACATCTCCGTCTGTGGCTGTCGGGGGTTTCTGCGGAGCAACAGTGACATCCAGTGGCCACAGCCACCCGCCCGAGCTGTGCCATTCCTGCTGTAAGAATTCCTCAGTGTGTAGCTGCTTTGCTTTCTCTCTTTTTTTTTTTTTTTTTTTTTTTGGTGAGAACAAACAAACACACAATGATGTGCAAAGTACCGCCTGGCTGGTGAGGTGGTAGCCTTACTGGAAATGCAGGTCTGGCTCTTCAACAGCAAACCTGAGTGCTACTAAAGGCACCTGAAGAGTCACAATGCAGCCAGGGGGACTTGGGATCAGAAACCACGCAAACAATGCAAACTGACCTATTTCAGGATATTGCTGGAAAGGGAAGGTCACCACCGTGCCTCTGACCACTAACCCCCAAAAGAAACAAAAAAAAAAAATGATGGGGTGTAGTTCTGCATTAGGAAAATTGGCCTAGTGGTGTTTTTCCATCTCCTCCATGTTTCAAATCTCACAACTGGCTTTAAATCTTCAAGTCACAGTCAAGGGACTCTAAAAAATCACTTCCTGATATCTGCCCATTGCTGGAGCCTTGGCTCCAAAAGGGTGAGTACCAGGAAAGTGGCAAAATCAAAGGGTCAGGAATGCTGCAACCTCACTGACTCCTTTTCCCCCACAGTCCAGCTTAGTGCAAACAATGATAAGAGTGAACCTTACGAAACTGACCTGAGGCTAAGCCTGCACTGGAAACATCTATCTCTGGAACCACACTGGTTTAAGCAGTGACATTTTTATTCCTGGGTTGTTTTTTTCATTCCTCATAAATCCCTAGAGCAGGATTAGCTGTACTAGCAAAAGCTCTTGTGAAGGAGTGATGGGAGGCGAGTTAACAGGCAGTAGTCTCCTCTCACTAGCAGTGCCTGAGGCAGCTCAGCCTCAGTGTCCTTTCCTCCTCATCTTCCTCTCTCTGAACCACAGCCCATTGCCCATGAGCTGTGCCTGTGCTGTAGGGCTCTGCTGCTGCATTAGCTCAGCTCTCCCTGCTACAAAGCAGTTCTCCATCATCACCCTTGCCTGTAAGATCTCTTCTGCAGCAACTTCTCAGCATTTCCAAGAATATAAATTTACTGGCAATAATTGCAAGTGCTTCAAGGCAATTTTCCACAATTCCTACACCATTGCAGGGCAACAACTGCTCCACATGTGGAGGCCAAGGAAGAGGAGAATGGACTCTGCTCTTCCACCACTTATTCAGCAGCTGCAGTGAAGGATGGACTAACCCAGCCTGTAAGAAAAGCCTTCTCACCTAAGTTTCTTGTTAACAGTGTTGGCTACAGCTGCTGCCTTCCTTCCCCAAGCCCAACAGGGCAAAAACCCATGGGAAACCAGTGGCTGCTGGGCGTGCAGCAGCTCCAGCAAGGGGCCCAGGGCAGCGACAGTGGTGGTAATGTGCCAACACTCCCCGAGCCAGTCTATGGCTGTCAGCACAAGAGCTGGGTGCCAAAATGAAAGCAGCACCTCATTAACCCAGAGAGGCAGCTCTGCGCAGCAGAGGAGGCAGGGATGGCTGGGGAGGGGGAGGCCAGGCTGCTGCTCCAAAGTGTCAAAGCACAGGCAATAATTGACAGCTCCATGCTGACAGGCAGCAACGAAGGAGACATCTGTAGACGTGTCCTCCCAATGTGAGAAAAGAGCCGTGGTTCTCTAACAACCTCGCCTCGGCATCTCCTTCCTTTTCATGTGCATAATAGGTACCAGCAGCAGCAGCATCTCCTGTCAGCCGCTGACAAAGGATACCACCTGGCACTGTGCAGATGCTGCCTCACAAACAACAGGCCACCAGGAGAGAGGTGTTGAGTGTTGGAAGATTTATAGGAATCAAACTCTTCCTTGTAAAAGAGAAAAAAAAAATGGGGGTGGCAACACCAAAAAGCGGAGGGGGAAAAAAAAAAAAAAAAAAGATGGCGAGGAAAAGCTGCTGTGAGGAAGTATAATAAGGGAAATAAACTACTGGAAAGAAGACAGTGGCTTAACCAGGCTGGTGGGGTGCATTGCAGTGCTGTGCCAAGCTTGGTCCCACCTCCTGGTCTGGTCCCACACCATGCCAGTAAAGTCCACTGCTGCTTGCTCTCTGCTGTTGTGATCCTACTGACTCCTGATACATCTAACCTAGCAGTCCTTCACAAATTCATCACATCCCACTGGGGTTTGAATGGGAAGCTTGAAATATTTTGCTTATGTATGAAATAACTTGTGATTCTTAAATGAGTCCATATTCAATTTGGTCTGGCACCAAGATAATGTCCCAGCAGTTCTGTCCCCTCCCTCAGTCTCAGTAGCCAGCAGAAATATGACAATCTACTGACTTCTGTTCTGTCTTTTGCTTTTGAACTATGTCAGGATCTCCAGTCATGGATACTGCCTTCTGGATGGAGGTCTAAATCTCCACAGATAGTTTCTTAAAGTCTTTTTAACTCATAAAACTTTCAAGTAGTAGGACAAGTAGTTGTCCTATTTCTTCCTCCAGGAGGAAGGAGGAAAAAGTGAGGGGAAAGACTCATTCAGTGGCATTTTATCTAGAATATTCTCCATCATTTCTTCTCATCACTTTAAATTTCAAAGGTTCTGAGGGCTTTTCCTCCCCTTGAAACACACCAGCAAGTGTTGATGTCAGGTAGCACTGCATCTATGACCACAGACACAGCTCTACAATATGTCTTCATTTTCGCCTTTTTGTTTTGCAGAGGCACGAACCCCTCTTGCTCACCTGGTGGACTGAGTCATCTGACATTACATTTGTGCTTTCCCAGAGGCCAGCAGGCTTCAGCTACTGAGCCATCATCATCTAAGCCTTCCCCTATGGGCATAATATGCTAATTTATACCCACAATCAAGCATCTGTGATACCATTTGTGCTGCAGATACTGTGGAGGGAATTGATGGTTATTCAGATCTTGTGTTAACTGAGGAAAAACTGATTTATTTCCCCACTGAGTGGAGCAGTTACTAAAACCAGTGTGGAAGAACTCTCCTTTTTCAATGTGCCTTGGCTGCATGCTAATAGTTTGGAGTCTAGGTGACTCAATCACTGGAGAAACTTTGCTCTTTGAATTATTCACTTACTCAGCCTACTAAGCCAGATAATAGGAGATGGCAGAACCTTTCCTCATCTCTCAGAGGGTATATTAATATCTTTCAAAGATTCATACTCTGCCCAAATATATATATTTGAAGACTTATTTGTGTCTGTGTTATTTTTCTTTAGTTGATTTCATGCTCCTTTTTTTTCTAACTTTGCTTGTATCATGAAGGTTTGGCTGGGAATAGTCAGAATTACAGAATATCTCAAGTTGGAAGGGATCTATATGGATCATTGAAGCCAACTCCTGAGTCCTTCAAGAATTCTATTACTGACATCCACACAAAAATAGAAGATGGGTTTCCTTTTTTACACAGACATCTTACAGGTGAGGATATAATTTATTCCTTATGATGGGGAAAATCCTAACACCACCACCCTCTTTCCTGCCCTACAGACATTGTTTGCATCCAAAGATACAACCCGTTCTCATTGATTTTAAAACACAAACATCTCTGTATGATCAAATTCACTGTCATTACACAGATTACAGCAGCTTTTCTCTAAGGTAAAATCCAAGATATACAAAACCAAGATACACGTTACTTCTTGTGCCTTTTCATGCAGATTTCATGACATCTTTGTAGTTGTCTGCCCCTTTCCTTATGCTGATCCCCATTTCAAGTTCACCTCCTGCCTTTCAGACCTTTGCTACACCAGGGCCAAGCTTCCCAAAGTGCAGACCCCTTCTGCCTGCCCTCCTCCTCCTGAGGGCCCTGCTGCTTTGCTTCCCATTCAAGCCATAAGAAGTAAATGAACCTATTGCTCCCTCCTCTCTCCTTTTCATATCTTCTTCTGCACTGATCCTCCAGCCTGGTGCACGGTCTCCCCAGCACAATGCTCATCACTCACTGTGTCCCCAAAGGAAAAAGAGGTACCAGAAGACCCTGCACTGGCAGGAATTTTATCTTTGCTGTTGCTCTTATGTATGTATCACTGCTTATTTATTATAATAATATATTCTGTTAATGAGGAACAAAAAACCAAGATGGATCTGACCCAGCATCCTATATCCCTATTCAACACCCACTTCTTCCAGGATCTCTGAAGGCTGATAAGGACTCCCAGATTGCCAAGATGCTCCTCACGTACTAATTTCATTTTATTCTATTATGTATCAAGGCTTAAAACATTTTCAGGTAAGGACCAGACCAATCTGTGAAGCATCTCATATGAGAAAGTCAACCAGGGACCAAGTCAACCTTTGCATTGTCTATTGCAACAGACTCCTGTCCCAAAAAACTATAAAACTAATGAAACATAATAATATAGAATACATTATAGAATAATAATAGAAAGCCTTCACTCATACTGCTTATTTTTTTCCCCACTTACTCTTATTATGGAAACTTAGCAAGGTCACACGTAATGATAATGAGATTAGGCATAATTTTGAACATACAGAGGACAGTTTCAGATCACAATAAAGTGAAACACCTTTTTACTCCTGCTGGGACCTATTTGCTCTGAGGCATGATTTACCTCTGGCCCTTCACAAGCCTGTTGTGCTACTGCTGTTTCAACAGAGATTTTTAACACTTAATAAAGGCACTATGTTAGCTTTTACCCCACCCATTCTTATATTCTGCATTCATAAACTTAATTTGTCCTCTTTGTTTTTTTTCAGGCAAAACACTACATTTCATTTCAACCATGTCAGTCCCTAAACAGGCCAAGGTTAACTAACTGCAGATTTTCTTGTTTTTCCTCCACTTCAGGGTAATAAAGCAGCACATGGAATGAGTGTTTCTGAAGTTTGGTGATGAATTACAAATAACAGACAGTAATAGGCAAGAGAAAGAAACAACATGGTGAATTAACACTTTCAAGGAGAAAAGACACACAGGGACTGTGCTTGTCCCATGGATATGAACAAGGGAGAGACTCAAAGGAATTCCTTCTTGCACAGCCAGCCACAGAAACACCCTGTGAGTCTGGTTGCTCCTTGTAGGGTGGAGAAGCAGTGAAAATCCAGTGCATTTATAGAGACACAGTGGCAGACCCCCAAAAGAAATCTATCTTACTCAGAGGTATCCAGAGTATTCTTGGATACATGCTACTGTCCTATCTAGCTCAGAGCAATATGCCATCACTTTACAGCAGGTGAATACAGGAGAGACAGTGTTAGATTTTCTGGCATCTAGTTTAACACATCTTCCATTCTGGGACCTTAATGATATCCAGGTGGTGTCCAGGTGCAGTTGTTTGGACTATCTCCATTGGGCACATTTGCTTATAGAATAGTCTGGTTGATGTTGGGTTTTTTGTTTGTTTTAGAAAAATTGTGTTTTCTAAATTCATTCATTACAGGTTTCCACTCTTCCCAAATTTTCCCCACATATCCAAACAGAGTAAATCAAAGCCAATCAAAGCTAATCAAAGCCACAAATTAAAACAACCAACTTAGACAACTAAGAACAATTCTAACGTGGTTTATACAGTATGCTTGGCCTTGCTGACTTTTCCAAAATCCACAGCAGGGACATATTTTGAAGCATGCAGTATTATCCCTGAGATTAATAGAGCTGTGGGTTTGAGGTTTGTTTTTTTTCTTTTTATTCTTGAGACCACTGAATTTAACCATGAAATTTTAAAATAACTTGGACTTTAGAAGGAAGTTACATGAGAAAGAAGACATAATAAGAAAGGGTGGAACAAATATGAAAAAAAAAAAAGACAAAAAAAAATATTCACTCTTGGGGGACAAAGTAATTTTCCAATGATTAGCCACTGAATTCCATGACCACATTTGGCTATACCCAACATTCTCACTATGGTTGTTCAAGAGGTAAGTGCTGCAGAAACATTATTGTGTTAAACTGTGACAGCCTAAAGGTTAGCAACCAAAAGCTTCTAATAGTAGTATGATCTGGCAATACCATTAACTGAGATCTTCATTAGATTATCCTCAGCAACCTTAGTTCAGCAAACAAAATATGATCACAGTCTAGCTTTGGTTTGGTTGATATTAAAGGCACTAAAGAAGACAGCTGATGACAGAAACTACCATTTACCAAGTTATTATAAACTAGTTTAACTTAAATTGTCAAACACAGCAAAAATTATTTGTAAGATAGAGCATTGATTAGAAGGTCAACCAAACAGAATAGTTAATGCAAATATGTACTTTTGTCTTCCCTGAGACAAAGGTGACCAGTGTGCTCAAAGAGGAAGGATGAAAAAATATCCTTCCTGAAGTTAAGAAAGCTCTGCCATATGAATTTTCATGTCTGTTAGCAATCTCTTTGATAAAGTAAAGTTGTGGACAGTGCTATAGAACTGAGGAACACCAAGGATATGACCTGCAATTAAGAAGGTGAAAAAACAGACCCATATTTACAGGTCTATTAGAGCCACTTGAATAGCTTGCTAGGCTTTAAAATAGCACTCTGTGGGGAGACTAATTAATGATGCAGAGGTAAAAGCAATATGGGATAAAATGCAACATGGGTTTACTAAAGGTAGAAGAAATTGAGTCTGACAAGGTCTTTTTTTTTTTTTTTTTTTTTTTTTTTCTGAAAAGGTAACTGTGAGGGCAGCAGGGGAGGTATTCCCAGTAAAAACAGGGAAGCATTCATGTCTTTCTATGGGGCCCAGGTGATGCCATATGGAAAAATGCATACAATCCTGGTCACCCATGTTTCAGGGAGATACCTTTCAGCTGGAAGAGACAACATGAGGTCAGCAGGAAGGTTAGGAAAATGGATGTGAGATGTCTGACTGTTCAGCTTAAAGAGGGGTGGCTGAATGGGGATATATCTGCAAGAAGCAGCCTGGGGAGAATTCATGGCTCAGCAGAGAAGAGCCACTGCAGCACCCCAAACAGCACAGGGGTGATGGGGCAGCCTAAGGACCCAGCCAAAGGGTGTGCACAGCCAATGCTTTTTCATACCAGCCCTCCTCTCCTTGCTTCAGCCTACAAACAAACACTTCTACCACACTCAGTCTTGACCAGTAAGTAAAAAGATTACAGCCTGGAAACCTCTGGAGACAGCATTTGAAAAGAGCCTAACAGCAAGGTCTGCCAAAAAACACCCACGGGATCTCTTACACTGGTGAGGTTTGCTTTGGGAAGAGCATGGGGAGGGAGGAAAGGAGGCAATGGCCTCTATGAACACTTTGTGCCTTCAAGTGGAAGAAATAAACAGACTCACACTGGGAACACTAATCACCACAGAAATACTTTCAGTTCCTTGGCTGTGGTAGTCCCCTCTCCTCACCTGAACATGAAGTTGGGATACTATCATCCGTGTGAAAGACCAGATCACATGTTTCCCACTATGGATATTTCTTTACATGGTTGACAAGTCAAAGATTAGATAAACCATTTTTTTCATACCAGTAATTTAAGAAACTGCATCAATGTAATAAACATCCTCTTTAAAAAATTGCTAAAAATCTAGTACATCTAGGGGAAAAAAAAGTTAAAAGGACCTTCTTTAACACATCAGCTCTTTTCCAGCCCAGAACTAGATACAGCGTAGCACTGAACCACAGCTGTTACTCTGCTTCCCCTTCTCATGAAAAAAAAGTCATCCAAAGAAGTCTGCTACAGTTTTAGTATCATTCTCCCCCCAGCTCCCAGTATCACTGGATGCCTGAAGTCCCATCAGTATGAGTCAATAAAACCACTAATTTCAGTCTGTGAGACAAATCAAAATAGACATGAGTTTTTCCCTAATAAGCCTGCTCAGAAATAGACCAGAAGAAAACTCCTTACCTCCATCTGAAAACTCATTGCAATCCTCAAGTTGGTCATGGGTTTATTCTATATTTTAAATGACAAAGCAACTTCTCAGCTCAGCAACACATGTTTTTGCAGGATTTGCTCTCCACACTGGCTCCCCAGTAGAGTTCAGATCTCTCTTCTAAGGCTTAAAAGCTGCCAGGACCAGCAGCAACAGCAGGAAGGGTAGGACAGCCTGACAGCTTTTTTAGTAGCCATCCACAATTAGAAAAGCGTTAAAGCAATTATGAGAACAAAGACCTTTTTATCAGAGGAGAGGACATTTTTTCAATGAGCCAAAGGTGAGAACCTGATCTCAGCATGGTATGACTCACCATCCTTTCCCACAAGTAATCAAAGACTCAAATGCAGAGCACAGGACAATTTCTATGTGCTATAGCTTAGGAAGAAGCACTGCACTGACTTATGATTATCTGTATGACTAAAGTCTTCCTTTCTTTGCCAAGGTAATAAGCTCTTTCCCTAATCTTTTCTGCAGCAGAGTAAATATTAGATGCAATATAACAGATCTGGTGGTGTTTTTAGCAGAAAGGTGCTGGTGTCATATCATGCAGGACTGTCCATACAAATAGCACCTTTTGAAAAACCTCATGTATTTGCAAGGTTAAAAAATACCGTGTAGCACTAGTGACATCTGCAGGTGCACCTCGGCTGCTAGAGGAAAAAATGCCAAGAATAAGGCTTCTGTAAGAAGCTCTTATAAGGAAAATGAGCAGATGCACTCACAGCACCTGTTTCTCTCAACAGCTGCCTCGAGGGGTTAAGTCAGACCTCTCATTTAAATCAAACTCCAGAGGAGCCTCTCATTTTGTTGGCAATGAGGATGGTTGAGAAAAGCTGGCCTCCTGTTTTACAAGGCACACACACAACAGTGTGGCCACCTTCTTTCCTAGGAGTGAGAAATAAAAGTGTGATCTTCAGGGGGAGGTTATGTTGTTTGTTGTTTACTGGGTAGGGTGATCAAGACACACCACTGTGAAGATGCCAAATACAAATCATTGTACCTCGTTCTTCATAAAATGGGGAAAAAGCAGCAGTTCATTTTAAATGTTTCCAAAAATTGTAATGTGCAATTATAAATACAGATCTATGATATGTTTAGTGGAAAAGCTGTACCAATATTCCTAGGGATCTATTAAACAAGGTAAATGTTAAATATGTGACACAGCAAATCTATAGGTGCTACAACAGTATAGAGGAACATGAGCTACCTGATGCAAAATGGGAAACCAGGTACTACAGGAATACAAGCAATGTGGTGAGGGTGCATAGAAAAAAAACAGCATTGAAAGATGCATTTGAAGTGAAGACTGACACAACAGTAAAGAGGGAAATGGGAAAGGATGGGCTTTGGAATTGTTTTGGGGGAAGAAGACAAGAGACTCTTGGCAGGCAGAGCTGAGAACCTCCTGGGGAGTCACTGATCAGACTGGATTTGCTCCACTTCTGTGATTTCTTTTCAAGAGACAAGTGATATCACAGATTATGCCACTGTGGGTGACTTAGTTCCCCAGGTATGGCCAGAGGAAAACATGACACAAACAAGAGTTGACAACCTTGGTCTAATGCCAATCTCAGAAGTCCAGTCAAAACCTTTAAAAAAAAAATAATGCCAGAGCTGAGACCAGGCACTCATATAGATCAGGCCAGGACCATCCCAGTTTAATGGTGCTCTAGGGCTCAGAGTTGATGTCAGGGTGAAGGTCCAGGTGAGACTGGTCATGGTGGTTAAGGCCTATTGGGTGCCCACAAGGTCCTCAGAGAAATATCACTAGAATATAAGACTAGAGATTTGCTCAGCAAGAGGCCCTTCATCAGTACTTTTGGTTAGAGCCCAAAGACTTGTCATGAAGGACTGTGCTGTTGTTTAGTAATGACACTTAAAATCCATGTCTCCAGAATCCAGATAGATTCCTCCTAAAAAGCATGACATTCTCTTTTATTCAGTTCCAACGTTTGTACTTAGCTACACATCTGAATTTTGTTTGTAAAAACATTTTCTTCATAGAGATTCAGAGCAATTTCAAAGTAAGTTCTGTATTTCAAAGTAGAGTTTTTTTTCTGGTATTTTGAAACAGGATTCTTTTTAAAAATGCTTAAGAAAGACAGGAAACTGCCTGGTCACTCACTTACTCAATAATGCATGCATTAAAAGTCTAATATGGTTCTGTCAACTCAAAGGAGAAGTGAAATTTTCCTTGAAGAGCAGCACCACTTTTCTAACCAGAACTCTTGCTGATGCCTTATGTCAACACAGACCCCAGGGCTCACAGGACTTGCACTAACCACCACTCTAGAGCAGGTGTAAGGAGAAGTTTGTGTCACTGGCACTTAGGTTGCCTTCCACAGGGAGTTAAGTCAATATTATTCTATAATAGATATAAGATTATATGACCTTATGAAATGGCTTCATTTCATAGATATCCTTCTGATATGCTAACCAGGATGAGATCTTTAACTCCCTAATGCTAACCCTATCAAAAGCATCTATAATAAAGCATTAAGGGGACATTTGCTCTCAAGGAAAAGGATTTGTTTGCACATGTTAAATATCCCCAATTTTACAAGTTGGATTTTAAAAGAAAGTCAAAAGCTTTGCAATGTAAAAAACTGGTACATGCTGTGCTTAAAGAAAAAACATGAGTGTAGCAGAACCTTGTGCTTTGTGTTCTGATCTGCTTTGGATATATCTCTTGACCCTTAGCAGTAATTATAAACCTAACTCATGGGCCAAAATCCTTAACACCCAGTGCTGTTTAGGCAACAACTAAAAAGATTACATCTAGTCTAATGAACAGACAAAAGTATTCAGAGAATGCTGGAGAGGAGGTGGAAAAGACAAGATATGTTGGTAAAATTCTCAGTTACACTGCAGGCTTCAGAAGTTTACATTTTAGTCTAAGTTAGTCTAATAAGTAATATCACAGAAAGAAAATTTGAAAAAGTCAGAGGAAATTATAGTGGGACAGAGACTGTAGCAGGGAAGAGCTTTTCACCTCAGCTACTGAGTATGACAGTGGAACAAGACCAGTTTGTGCTCAGTAATCCCCTAGTCTGCCCAGAGATTATGTAAACAGAAGTACATCTTCTTGCTGGTTTTGTCACAATGCAGCTTTTTATTAGTGATTACACAGTCATATAAGGGCTGTGTCCCATAGCATCTTTCTTTTGACATTAAACTCATGTTCATGTCTCCATCCTCCTTCTTCAGCACTTCACACCTGGATCTTGTACACAATTATTCTCAGAAGTCTGGCTACCCATAAGTGTTTCCTCGCATTTAAAGAATTTTAAAAATACTAAAATTGAGATCCTTCTCTTTAAATTTTGGGGATTTTTAAAATATATGTTATTTTTGGCTTTAAGTCGTATTCTATGACTAACATCTTCAGCAAAGTTCTATTTAAAAAATATGCCTGATGTAATTTTTATTGTCTCTTACAGTTCTCAGATCACGTTTGAGACAACACTTCATACATTAATGAATACATCTGCATTTTGCATAAGTAGATGAGTTGAGGTTATCACACAGCATAGCAAGGCAAATAACTCTGATTAATGGTAGTTCAGCCCAGAAGGAGCACAGTCAGAAGAGTGTTAAGTAAAATATACCAATATACTACATGAATACACAGTAAAGTGGAAGATAAAAGGGACGCTCACTACCTCTCACATTTCTTTAGTATTTATTCTTCCATTTATTTGCTGGCCTTATACTTACTGACAGCATGATGAATAGAAACTACATGTATTTTAAAGAGTTACACCTGTTTATTTAGGAAGGAATCTAGTAATTGATAATTCCTGAATTGTGAAACTAAATAACACTTAACAGCTTGGGAACTGTGCACTGAAGGATTACCCCCATGCTAGCTCAGCAAAGTCACCACACATACTATAGGGAATCATCAAGATCAATCATTTTCCTGGCCTGTGCAGCAAAACCAAACACAGCCTTACATAGTGTATAAGAAAGTTATCCATTTATCATCATCTCCAGCAAATGGCTTGTAGTAGAGATAGAATAAATTCAGAAGAGGAAGAATGAGAGATCATCTACACATTTAACCTGATTCTCAACTATTCAAATTGCCTGCCTGTTGGTAGACTGAACCAAATGGGATTTGCTCAGTTGTGAGGCTGAGTTGGACCCTTGCGTTATGTCACATTTGGATGTGAGCAGGGCTTGTAAGACCAGCATTTTTTATAGCAGGGGTTAGAGCTTTACTGGGAATCACAAAACAATCCAGAAGGAGCCATGCATTGTTAGAGCTGCTCAAAAGGCTGCACACATCCTCCCCTGGGCCAGCAGCAGCAGATTTTCTCCCTCAAGGATTAAGAACAAATACTACTATGATGTCTCAGATCTATGATCTCTCACAACTATAGCTGTAGTTTCTGGCTTGTTTCTTGAAGAACAGCTGGAGAAAAAATGCTTCACACAACTAAATTCTCTACTGCTGCACCTGAACATGTGTGCAGATTAATGCCCTTCTGTAGAGAACATGTTCACTTGGGGTTTTAAAAGTAGTGCCTGCATTGCCTTGATGTCCAGACATCTTTAGTGAGATCATATGTGCCTGACAACAACAGACCCAACTTAACTGGATGTTTTCTGATAAGGAAAGCATTTCTTCAGTACAAACTATTCACAAGAAATAAAATAGAGAAGATACCTATGGCAAATACTCACCTTTAAGGTTTTTTTTCTAACACCACCTGTGAACACAAAGATAAGCTGTGCTGCAATTGAAGATAGTATCATCAACAACCAGGATGGAGATAATGTGGATGTACTACTAGGGAAGGTCAGACAGAAGCAATATCCCTTAAAAGGCCTATTAAATTAGCTGGAAAAAGTACACAATCTTTGGGCACATGTTTGTCTGAAGGAGGACATATTTTATGGCTTATCTAGACTTTCTAACTATACTGGTCTCCTGGAAGAGACCAACTCCAATTTCAAACTGTGGCTCCATACATCCCACATCCAGGTCCTCTTAAGCCTTTTTTTTTTTTTCTTTTTCTTTTTTCCTTCTAAAGAGAGGTTGACCTCAATGTTGCAAACTTTTTGGGACATAATATTTTCATGAAAGCCATTCGAAATTTAACATGACAGACAGAGTAGAGAAACGGGTTCAGAGAAGAATTGATCCACAAAAGCCAAAAGGTTATTTCATAGAGGGACCTATGGACACAGGTTCCTTTGCAGGCCCCACGAATAATCATCAGTAAAGTGTACGGTGCCCAGCAAACAGCAAAGACACACACAATGATGGCAAGGGACTTGGCAATTTTCTTGTCCCGCTGCAG